>PVJA010018652.1:0-39643 GCA_004027025.1 Myocastor coypus
ATCTTCACAATGTTGGTTCTTCCTATCCAGGAGCAGGGAATATCTTTCCATTTTCTGAAATCTTCTAGAATCTCTTTTTTTCAGAGTGCTATAGCTTTCATCGAAAAGGTCTTTTACTTCCTTAGTTAGGTTAATTCCTAAATATTTCATTTTCTTCAGTGCTATCATAAAAGATGCTGTTTCTCTAATTTCTCTCTCAGTGTGTTTGTTATCTGTGTATAGGAATGCAATTGACTTTTATGTGTGGACTTTGTAGCCTGCTATGCTACTGAATTTGTGTATTAATTCCAGTAGGTTCTTGGTGGAATTCTTTGGGTCTTCTAAGTAGATTATCATGTCATCTGCTAATAGTGATAGTTTTACTTCTTCTTTACTTTTTCTTATTCCTTTTATTTCTCTTTCTTGTCTAATGGCTGTAGCTAAGGATTCCAGAACTATATGGAATAGGAGTGGTGAGAGGGGACATCCTTGTCTTGTACCAGATTTGAGAGTAAAAAAACTTCAGTTTTTCCCCATTTAGAATTATGCTAGCTGTTGGATTGTGGTAGATGGCTTTTATCAGGTTGAGGTAGAGGCCCTCTATTCTGATTTTCTGTAGGACTTTGAACATGAATGAGTGTTGCACTTTTGTCAAGGCCTTTTCAGCATTAATTGAGACGATTATGTAGTTTTTGGTCTTGGCTCTGTTGATATAGTGTATTGCATTTATAGATTTGCATATATTGAGCCATCCTTGCATCCCTGGAATGAATCCTACCTGG
Organism: Myocastor coypus; assembly: GCA_004027025.1. Taxonomy (NCBI): domain Eukaryota; kingdom Metazoa; phylum Chordata; class Mammalia; order Rodentia; family Myocastoridae; genus Myocastor; species Myocastor coypus. The sequence goes on from PVJA010018652.1 coordinate 762, forward strand.
TCATAGTGTATAATCTTTTTGATGATTTGTTGTATTCTAGTGGCGAGGATTTGATTGAGAATTTTTGCATCTATGTTCATGAGAGAAATTAATCTGTAGTTTTCTTTTTTAGTTACATCTCTTTCTGGTTTTGGTATCAGTGTGATACTTGCCTCTAGGAATGATTTTGGAAGGACTGCTTCCTTTTCAATTTTGTTGAAGAGTTTGAGGAGTATTGGGGTTATGTCTTCTTTAAATTTCTTGTAGAATTCAATAGTGAATCCATCAGGTCCTGGACTTCTCTTTGTCGGTAGACTTTTTATTATAATTTGTATTTCATTGGCTGTTATTGGGTTATTGAGAGTTCTAGTATCTTCTTGATTCAGTTTGGGTAATGTGTACTTTTCTAGGAATCTGTCCATTTCATCTGTGTCTTCAATTCTGTGAGAGTAAAGATTCTCAAAGTAGTTATTTATGATCCTCTGTATCTGTGCTGGGTCTGTAATAATTTCACCCTTTTCATTCTTTATTGCTTGGATTTGAGTCCTTTCTTTCCTCTTTTTGATGAGGTTAGCTAGGGGCTTATCAATCTTATTTAATCTTTGAAAGAACCAGCTTTTGGATTCATTAATTCTTTGTGTTTTTTTTTCCTCAGTTGAATTAATTTCTTCTTTAATCTTTATAATTTCGTCCCGACTTTGGGCTTTGGATTTCATTTGCTCTTCCATTTCTAGTCAGTTTAGATGCTGCGTGAGATTGTTTATCTGTTCCCGTTCTATTTTCTTAATGTGTGAGTTCGGAGCTATAAATTTCCCTGTAGGAACTGCTTTCATTGCATCCCACAAATTCCTGTAGGTTGTGTTTGAATTTCCATTAAATTGTAGATACTGTTTAATTTCATCTGTAATCCACTGGTTGCTGAGAAGAGTGTTGCTTAATTTCCATGTAATCCTGGAGTTCCTATGATTTCTTTTGTCATTAATTTCCAATTTGATTGCACTGTGGTCAGATAATATGCATGGGATAATTTATGTTTTCTTGCATATACTGAAGCATGATCTATGAACCAATATGTGATCTATTTTAGAAAATGTCCCATGTGCAGCTGAAAAGAATGTGTATTTTGAAGTGGTTGGGTGGAACACTCTATGTATGTCCACTAAGTCCAGTTGTTCCAAGTTCTGGTTCATTTTTGCTACTTCTTTGCTTGACCTATCTTTTTCAGATAAGGGGTGTTGAGGTCTCCTGTTAAGATTGTGGTATTAGATATGAGATTTTTAATGTCCATTAACCTTTGTTTGATATAACTTGCTGCTCCCATGTTGGTTGCATACATATTTGTGAGTGTTACCTCTTCATCATGAATTTTTCCCCTAACCAATATCTAGTGGCCTTTTTTATTTCATTTGATTAATCTTGGTGTGATTTAGACTATCTGCAAACATGACTGCTACCCCTGCTTTTTTTTTTTTTTTTTTTTTTTTTTGAGGTGCTGGAGCATGTAGTATTGTTTTCTAACCTTTAACTTTAAGCTTGTGAGTTTCTGTATGAGTTAAGTGTGTTTCTTGTATACAGCATATTGTTGGGCTTTGTTTCCTTATCCACTCTGCAAGTCTACTTTTAATTGGAGAATTGAGTCCATTTACATTGATGGTTATAATTGAAATGTATTGACTTATGTTTGACATGACTTTTATTTGCTACTGTTTACCACTTTTTCCTCCTATGTTTAGTTGGTTACTCTATTTGGTGGGATCTTTCTGTTCTCATTTATTGAAATCAGGTCGTTTTGCTCCCTCTCTAAAATATTTGTTAGAATACTGTGTAGTGTCAGCTTTGACGTCATGAAATTCTTTAGTTGCTCCTTGTCATGGAAATATTGCACTTCTCCTTCATACTTGAAGGAGAATTTTGCCGGGTATAGTGGTCTGGGCTGAAATTTGTTTTCATGGAGGACTTGAAACACTCTGCTCCATGCTCTTCTTAACTTCACAGTTTTTGAAGAGAAATCCACCATTATTCTGATGAATTTTCCTTTGAATGTGATGTGTTTCTTTTCTCTAGCTGCTTTTAGTATATTATTCTTCAGCTGGATTTCTGGGATCTTGACTATCATATGCCTGGGTGTGTTTTTTGTTGAGTTGGTGTTGTTTGGAGTTCTGTATGCTTCAGTTACCTGAATGTCCAATTGCTTTCTCATATTTGGGAAGTTTTCTGCTATTACTTCTGCCCATATTCCTTTTATATCATTTGTATTGACTCTTTCTCATTGATTCCTATTAATCTCACGTTGTTCATTTTTGCATCATCTTGCAGATGTTGAATTATTTTTTCCTGCATCCTAGTTGTTTTTAAGAGATCCTTTCTTACTTTTTCACTGGCTGTGATTCTGTCTTCGAGATCTGAAACTCTATCTTCACTTTCATTCGTACGATTTTGTTAACTTGTGATTGAGATTTTATTTACTTGTATATCTTTGAAACTGTTTCATGTGATCTATTTCTTTCCTATATTGCTCTGTCAGGGAATCCATCGTTTTTCTGTTCTCCTCTAATTTTTTATCAATATCTTCTTTAATATTATTTAAATCTTTAATTATAGTTATCCTTTCTCTCTCCAAGTCAGAGATTATTTCTCCTCTGTTCTCTCTACCTTTCTGTAGTTTTTCTTCTACTTCAGATGCTATTAATTTAGACATGTCTTTCTTAACTTCAGATATTATTTCTGTTCTGTTTTCCTCTAAACATTTCTCCAGTCATTTTTCTACTTCATGTATTTCTTTTTTTACTTCAGATGTTATCTCTGATCTCAGTTTCTCTATAAGTTTCTGCACTTGTCTGTCTACCTCAGATGCTACCAATTCAGAGGTTTCGTCTGCATGATTCCCATTTTCTTCCAAGGTAGTGTCTCCTGTATTTGATTTGGGTGGGCTTGGGCCCTGAGATTACATTTTACTCCTTGTCATTATCATTTTGTATGGAACTGATCTCTGCACTTTGGTGAAGTTAATGCTGTTAGCATCTATGGGCATTTGGTCTGGATCCCCCCAAGTTGGTTCTCCTCTAGATGTGCCTGGCTGTGTGTCAGAGCTCGGGCTGCTGGCTGCTGTGAGGCCCTGTGGATGGAGCTGGAGCTTTGGAGTTGAGGAGTCCTTGTAGGCTCTCGGGCCAGATGGGTTGCCAGACGAGATGCGTGATGGGTTCGGGACTGGAACATGAGCAGGAGTCAAAAGAAATGGGGGAGGAGGGCCGAGGGTTCTTACCAAGTGGGGACATGGGCCTGATCTCTGCTATTATTTTGTATTATTTAAAAATAAAAAAATAAAAAAGTAAATATTACTCCTAACCTTTTATTATCCTTGCTTTACTATTAGCTATTCCTCTATTCTTCCATCAATCAACTGTACTTCCTGACTGAGCTACTCTTTTATGTTTTTTAAGGTAGTGATTTATATTACAGTGGCCAGGAGCCCAATGGAAGCCATTTTTTGTATACTCAGCTCCTCACACTGAGGTCAGATCTAGGCTGTCCCTGTGAAGGACCTGCCAGATGGGCGGCCGAGATAGCTCGGTGGTCTCATAGGCAAGCACACAGGGACCTCGATTCAATCTGTAGGACCACATGTCACTCTGGCCCCGCTCCCTGGGGGGCGGTTGAGTTGGCCACAAAAACGGCTCTTTGTGTGTGTGTGTGTGTGTGTGTGTGTGTGTTTTGGCCGAACCAGGGATTGAACTCAAGCCCTTGAGCTTACCAGGCAAGCACTTATTCTACTGAGCTATCTCCCCAGCCCAGCTCTTGCGAGAATAACTGCACAATGTTCTCCGATTAGCCCCCGGTGCAGGGCTGGGGCACTTGTGTTCTGGATCTCCATGATGAACAGGTCATGTTTAGTCACCCACTCAGCTGACCACACCCTAAGTTCCTGCCTTCTTTCCCTCTGAAAGACATAAAACCCAGTAATAAATCTTTACAGGATGCAGAGGATGTAGAGCTTTGCGTAGCTGCTTTGTATAGCGGCTGAAAAGGGGCTGTAGGAGCTTCTGATGTTTCTTTTCATGGGTAAACATGTCAGCCTCACATTTTTCTAATTTCATATTCTTGGAAGATAACTCAGGCACATCACGCCTGTGGGTTAGCTCCCTTTTGACAAAGTAGCTGCGGTTCAGGTGTCTGGGGACTACCGATGGGTACTGTTCATCACTGAGTTGGAAATGCTAGCTGAGGTGCAGAGGTAAGGAATGGGTGGCTGGCTTGAGAGCCACTAATGTCAGTGCCAGTCCCCAAGCATCTGTAAAGGACTGGCATGGGCATGGCAGGCTGGCTGGAGGTAGGACACATGATTGCACTTGCCTGGCTCCTTACCTGAAGATGAAGTCAAGGCCACTTTCATGTATGATTTGTGAATCGAGCAGTGAGCCACTGTAGGCTGAACCTCTCGGCCTCCGCTACTACTGCCTTAGCTGAAAAGGCAGTAGAGAATCCCTACTGCCTCCGTGCCCTCTGCTCACCTGACACAGAGAACAGAGAGAAGGAGACCCTTCTGGGAATGAAAGGGCTAAGGCACAGATTGGAACTGTCCTGGGAAGACTGGCCTGGAAGGTCACAGACCTATTGGGGCAGAAGGGAAAGGTGACCAGGCACAGGCAGAGGAGATGTTTGTGAAACTGACAGGGTGGTGAAGAAATCAAAAAGGGAAAAAATGTCCCATGTTCAGTTGGGCTGGGGAGATAGCTCAGTGGCAAAAGTGACTGCCTGAGAAGCACAAGGTCCTGAGTTTGATCCCCAGTACCACAAAAATACATACATACATACATACATACATACATACAAAGAAACAACAATGGATGTGACCAAGTCCATGGTGGTTAAGTGGGGGAAAAGGCCTGGGATGTGATCTGGTCCATGGGTTGACCTTCAGGGGACTTCCAAGAGATGTGGCTGTCCTTGATTGCCGAGGGTGGGACTTAGGTAACAGAGGTGAGGAAAGGGCATGGAGGCAAGAGCTAAAGAATGCACTGGGACCTCTGTGGAGAGAGACGTGTGAGGGAAGCCACTGAGTGCAGGACAGGTGTGCGGCAGAATGCTGACCTAGGCAATGGTTATAGACGCTCCTGGAGAACAGAATGTTCCAGTGGCCATGAGAAATTCGTTTTTGGAAACTGACAATGACTTCATCGTGATATTAATGCACCCTAGTCATGAATGTACGTTACTTAATATACATAAAATAAGGCCCATGAATATTAAGTAGCAATAGTGAATACTTATATAAGGTTCAGAATGTGTCTTAAATCCTTGAGTAGATGAATGAAATCCTTACACTTGCATCCTAGGCTGTACACTTCCCACCTCCTTCCTTACGGAGGGTGGAGCTCAGAAGTTCCATGCTGCTCAAGGCGGAGCAGCTGGTGGGAATGGCACCGGGATGTGAAGCTCCGCTGAGTTTTTAGTCTGTTTATCCTACAAATGGTGGAGGAATGGTCCTTAGTGATGTTGGAGGTCCTTTCCTAAGGTGGACAAGAGAAAGCCTGACCCAAGTCAAAGCAGAAGGAAGGGCTTTTGAGCTAGCTACAGGGAGGAATGCTGGTGGGGTGGTGTCGCACAGTGTCTCCCCCCCAATGACATGCTGTCCTCTTGTGGCGAGAGGAGAGGACGGTGAAGTGTGGCCCTGAGCGGGGCTGTGAAGACTCCTAACAGCTGTGGAGGAGAATGGGCAGGAAATCGCATGGTGATTAGGGAAGCGGTTGTTAACACGCATTCAGAAACCAGCTGTGAGCTGGAAAACAGGAATTTGTAGTGGAGCGACTCAGCTCAGTGAGATTTTTTTGTTTTGGCCACCAGCACTTAGGTGCACTGTGAATTCTATTGTGATCACCTCAGCCTTTCCCTCTACCTATACTTTGGGGGCAATGGCTCCTATTGCCCTGCTAGGTCAGAGGCTTATGTGTCCCTCCCCTTTCCTTCTGACTGTGTCCTGCTTTCTGCTTCCATTTCAAGGCCATGAGGCAATGGAGGAGAAACCTGAGCTGCTGGCTTGTGAATTCTGTACTTAACAACGTCATTGTCCAGGTCATATGCGACGGTGGCTCTGGAGAGGAAAGTGCCAGCAGGGAGGGGAGTAAGGGAGGGAGGAGAAGGAGGACAAGCAGCGCCTCGGCATCACCTCCACTCCAGCTGCCAGACCTCCCGCCTGCATGTGCCATCCAGTGTCTCTATCAGGGACATCTAAAGAGACCCCAGTGTGGCTGGGAGGCAAGGTGGGGTAGATGGGGTTCTTTGCCCCAAATATAGGAATGCATTAGCCATGTCGTGCAGAGAAATACAAGACTTGGAAGGGCACAAGGAGCTCTGTGCTAGCCGTGTGCCTAGCAGGAGGGCAGAGGAGGCCTACACAGAGAAATGGAAGCTATTTTACAGCAAGTAGGAAATTAATGGCAGATCCTTTGGGGTTCATGCGGCTCAGGGCCTTCTGCTGGGCAAGGCCTAGAGATATGTGAAGTTTGAGCAGAGGTTGGGACATTTCTGCAAATAATAGGGTTTCACAACATGAAAGGGAAGACTGAGGACCCTCTGGAGCCCACGCAGCACACGCAACAGACGGAGCAGGACCAGGATGAAGTCGCGAAGGGACAAGTTGGCCCGGACCAGCACAAAATATTCCAGTGCTCACATTATTCCCAGTAAAGAAGGCAGAAATTACTAACTTCTAAGTTCACTTCTGCCTACTCTATGTCATTATTGTTTGAAATGTATAATTATATTTAAGTAAACTGCATTATAAACTAAGTCTAGTTGCCATTCCACAGTACAAATTCAGTCATTCTTATCAAATCCGTAAGTGTCTTTATGGGCAATTTTCTGGCTCCCTTTCATGTATCAGATTCAAGGCTTTAATCCTGGGGCGGGCAAAGCAAGGAGTTGGGACACCATTCAAGCGCGCCATCTGGCCTTGCTGCTGTTGCGAACGGTGAAAGTCATTCCGTTAGTGTTTCCATTGAAGGGATGTCCAAGCTGACCTCAAGACATAGGAAACTTTTCTTTCTTTTTTATAACTTGAATAATATTTCTATTTTACAAGCCATAAAATCTGCCTGTTTAAAGTGAGCTGAGTATGATTTATGCATTGGGTTGCACAGTCTTTGCTACAGTCCTTTTAGGATATTTTTCACATTTCCCAAAGCAACTCTGTATCTGCTCCGATCTTTCTCTCTTCCCTCTTCCCTCTTCCTATGTCCCAGCCTGGCTGCCCGCAACCGTTTATCTACAGTCTGTCTCTGTGGATTTGTCTAAGCTAGACATTTTGTATCAGTTAAAGCATACAATATGTGATCCTTTGTGACTGGCTTCTTTCATGAGTATTATACAGTGGACTCTGGAGCAATGTGTTAGTTAAGGGTGCTAAGCTGAGTCCTGCATAGTTGAAAATCTGTATGCTACTTTTAAAATTATTTAAGAATTTAACAGATTCTTGCTATTGGCTTTTTTAAAAAAAGCTAATTGGAATTTTTTATTATAAATTATAAATGAATTTAATAATCTTGGTGATAGAGGAAATAACTTGAAAACTTTTATTTATGCTTTTCTGCACTGCCATTGCCAGGGTCCATATGGCATTGTTCTTGAGTCCCATCGTAACTTAAAGGGAAACTTCACAATGATGTCCTGCAAATGAAGGAGGAGGACGTCCTCAAGTTCCCTGCTGCAGGAACCCACTTAGGTGGCACCAACCTGGATTTCCAGATGGAGCAGTATATCTACAAAAGGCAAAGTGATGGAATCTACATCACAAGTCTGAAGCGGACTTGGGAGAAGCTCCTCCTGGCAGCTGGAGCCGCAGTGGCCATTGAAAACCCTGCTGACGTCAGCGTCATCTCCTCTAGGAACACGGGCCAGTGGGCTGTGCTGAAGTTTGCTGCTGCCACTGGAGCTATTCCTATCGCTGGCTGCTTCACTCCTGGAACCTTCACTAACCAGATCCAGGCAGCCTTCAGAGAGCCACGTCTTCTGGTGGTTACCGATCCCAGGGCTGACCACCAGCCCCTCACGGAGGAATCTTATGTCAATCTGCCAACCATTGCTCTGTGCAACACAGATTCTCCTCTGCGCTATGTGGACATTGCCATCCCATGCAACAATATGGGAGCTCACTCTGTAGGTCTGATGTGGATGCTGGCCCGGGAAGTGCTGCGCATGCGTGGCACCATTTCCCGTGAACACCTGTGGGAAGTCACGCCTGATCTCTACTTCTACCGGGATCCTGAGGAGATCGAAAAGGACGAGCAGGCTGCTGCCGAAAGGGCTGTGACCAAGGAGGAATTTCAGAGCAAATGGACTGCACCAGCTCCGGAGTTCACTGCTGCTCAGCCTGAGGTCGCAGACTGGCCCTCTGTGCCCATTCAGCAGTTCCCTACTGAAGACTGGAGTGCTCAGCCAGCCACAGAAGGTTGGTCTGCAGCCCCCGCCGCGCAGGCCACTGAGTGGGTAGGAACCACCATCGAGTGGTCCTGAGCTGCTCTGCCAGTGCTTAAGCAAAATGGGAATGAGGCTGACGAAAAACAAGACGATTTTAAAAAGCCTTTTATTTATGTATTTAAAAAGAACAGAGGTGGGGGCTGGGGAGATAGCTCCGAGGCACAAGTGCCTGCTGGGCAAGTGCAAGGTCGTGAGTTCGAACCCTGGTCCCACAAAAAAAAAAAAAAAAAAAAGAACAGAGGTGGACTGAAAAAAGCCAGTTTAAAAGACAACACTTTCATCATGACAAAGACTGCAAATAATGCTGCTATGAACATATGTGTCCACATTTTTGCAGAAAAGTTTAAGAATTTCTCTTGGCTATATGCTTAAGAATAGAATAGCTAGGCCATGACATAATAATTCTACGTTTAGCATTTGAGATAGTGCCTTGTGGCCCACAAAGCTGGACATGCCACTTTTCAATTCTAACAAGCAAAAAACAGAGATTTGGACTTATCTGTGTCCTCTCGACGCTCTTCTCTTTTTCTTTAGCCACCTCAGTAGGCGGGAGATGTTTATGCACTGCGTTTCTGGTTTGCATTTCTCTGGCTAAGGATGTGGCACACATCCATCCCTTGTGAAATATACTGACTCACAGCTCCCTCCCTAAGAAATTCTCTGCCCCACCTAATGTGACAGTGGGACAGAAGAGTCCCCATTCCAGAAGGGTCCTGCCCCTGCTGAGGAAGAAATGCCGCAGAAAGGCTGGGGAACGCCTTGCCAGACAGGCCCTGCTCCGTAAAAATTCAAGGGACAGGGTTTATAGAGCTTCCTGTCAGGACCTGTGGAAATTCCTGAAGGGTGTCCTCAGTGGAGGACAGGAGGTTCCCAGCTCTGTGTCTGTCACCCCACTGTAGGCATCTCTTTCTCTATATCCAGTGCCATAGCCCTTATCATAGACTGCTCAACATGCGCGAATATTCTTCTGCACACTGTGAGCCCCTCCAGGAAGCAAATTAACCTCCAGTTGGAGTTGTGGGGACCTTGGCTGGCCCCAAGGCAGCATGGCCTGACAGAGGGGCATCACCAGGGAAGAGAAGTCCATGGAAGCAGGCAGGAGACAGCAAAGCCTCCAGCAGCACCGGCAGCAGCAACAGCACCACCACCAGCACCAGCAGCACCAGCAGCACCAGCAGCACCAGCAGCACCACCAGCCGCAAGCGCTGGCCTTAGTCTCTCTTTTTTCTTCTCCAGGCCACCTGCCTTTTGGCTGCTGCTATCCAGAACCATGCTAATTCCAATCAGTAGGCTAATTTAGTACTCACACGCTCTTAACACTGTCTCAAGCCTTTTTCCCCGGCATCACGTGCCCTATGTCCAGTCACCTCTGAAAAGCCCCACCTGTTACTGCAGGAGGCTTTGAGGACACGTGTAGGTAGAAACTCTTCTGGTTTTATCTTTCTTCCCCATACACATCACAGAAGAGAGTTTAACGTATAAAGCATAGGGACAAAAATGTCGTGCTTTCCATAATCTTACCACCTTGCTAATGAGACACTGAAGTGGCCAAAGAGGAGTCCCAGATAACAGGGTGCTGTGAGTTCAGAAATAACAACGATGAGTGCAGGACCCAAAGGGTTAGGAAGCTTGGTGGTTCTGAGGGCTTGGGGAACTGGAAAGGCAGAGAATAAGACAATTTCTCTTATTTTGCTTCAGCAGCAATACTTTCTATGTCTTCCAAAACCCAAACCCACATGCTCAGAGCTATGGTTTAAATATGACGTGTCCCACAGTCTTATGTGTACAGCACTGTACCAAGGCAAGTCTGGAGAGGGAGCAAGGCCTCGAAGCACAGCGATGACTTCATAGCCAGAAGGGCTGTTCAGAGGTGGGCCTCCTTGGAGGTGGCCCATCTCTTTGCTCCCTGACCACCATGATGTAAGCATCCTTGCTCTACCATGTTCATCCACCATGAGGCTTTTCCTCACCAAGGGCCTAGGAGCAACGAGGTCAAATGACATTACCCTGAAACCCCTGCAACTGCGAGCCAAAGTTCGCATCTACATATTGTATCACAACAATGGAAAGCTAACACACCTGCATTATGGGAAAAGAACTTGTCTTAGTAACTTTTCTTGTTGCTGAAATAAAATACCTGATAGTCAAAGTTAAAGGGGGAAAAGTCTATCTGGCCGTTTATCGCAGTTTCAGTCCACAGTCAGCTGGTTCCAAGCAGGGTGGTACAGTATGGTAGGGGGCCCAGAGTTCATGGCCGTGGAAGATAGCAAAATCAATGGAAATGAGAGAGAGAGAGAGAGAAAGAGAGAGAGAGAGAGAGAGAGAGAGAGAGAGAGAGAGAGAGAGAGAGAGAGAGACTCCTTTTGTCCCAGTCTCTTATTTTTTGTGCAGGCTACCTGCCCTAGGGCCTAGGGTGGATGTAACACTCACATCCTTAATCCCAGCACTGGACCATGAAGTGGTTACAAACTCTAGATTCAGCCATCTCTGAGAAAGCAGCCCCCATGAGTGCTTGAGGCTTTGGGCAGACACCTAGGCAGAAACCACAACACAACTCAAGAATGAGATGTTATTCCAGTATATGAATTAGAAGCAGTTGAAAGTGTCCTCTGCTCTTACGAAGCGGGAAGCTTGATTCTCTTATTTATGTTTTTATCAATTTGTTCCACAGTTAGTTAATGTCATCTGGTTTAAAGCACTGTCAGTTAGTGAAGTTCACACATAGAGACATAGTTATGCGCTGTCTGATTACAAATGTTTTTTTTTTTTTTTTTTTTTTTTGAGGCAGGGTCTTGCTATGCAGTTCAGGCTAGCCTTGAGCTCACTTTTGTAGCCCAGGCTGGTCTCAAACTTGCACCGATCCTCCTGCCTCAGCCTCCCGAGTGCTGGGATTACAGGCGTGCGCCACCACGCCCGGCTCTGATTACAAATGTTTAAGCTGATATTACCATCCCCCCTCACCTACAGAAAACACATATCCAAGCATGTAACCTGAGGATACATAGATCTTTTTATAACTAACATACCATGCAAAAATGTCTTTCTCTTGTTACTTTTTAAACATCTCTGTTCCTGGAACATATGTACTTTATTTTTATTGAACTTTTTCTGTATTAATTTAATGGTCCTTGAAGAATAGAGACTCAGTTATCTTACTTGCTTTGTACTTCATTGTCTACTGAACTGTATCAAAGTTAAAAATGCTGAAACTGCATAACTATATCAAAAAGGAACCAGGAACATACAGATATTATTCTGTTCAGAAGCTAAGATATAAAAAAATTATATTGAAAGGAACTAGGAAAAAAAGGAAGCATTTTGACAGTGAGTTTCTTATTCAAATTCAGACATTCACAAATACACATAGATCTACATGTAGACCTCATGTTTTCCCCATGTGATACTTAATGGCCCAGGTACTCAAGTGCCCAAGCGAGTAAGAAAGAATCCAAACCATTCTAGGACAGTGATCTTACAACACAAGAGGAGGCCGGCCGACAGTGTAAAGACATCTTTGCCTACCAGGGCCTAGCTAAACAACTTTCGGTATCTGCAAGGACTGGAAATGGGCAGGGCCTGCAGGTGGCTGAATCCAGGGGTGGGGAGAATTTGAGGCTAGACATAGACAGGAGATTGTGTATCCAGGAAGGAGACTAAAGGTAGCAACTGGGCCACCCAGCTGCATGGGACTTTCTTCTTTTTCTTTTTTAGCATTAAGGATTGAACCCAGGGCCTTATGCATGCTAGGCAAGTACCTTACCAACTGAGCTATTCCAAACACTGCTTATGGCCTTCATTGGCTAAGTACTACACCCTCAGATCTGGAAGTACAAGAGTCTTGAAAAGGACTCCGGGCATGGTTCTGGAGTTGCACCTCAATTTCTTTCCCTTATGCTCTTAAACTGTCAAAGGAAGAAAGTAAAGAGGATGAATCTCTCATTAAAATTGATTGATATATATCTGAATCAAAATGTCATCTGCCATTAATGTCTCATTGCAGAATAACCAAAGCAATCCAAGTGGTATTTGATTTTATAATTGGGCTCAGCATTCCTATATGATCTTCCATGGGTCACAGTTCCTGCACTTGATCAACCATCTGTGCTTCTCAGAGTTTTAATCACATCTTGTTAAAATATACACAAAGTATCTTGAACATTAACCTCTTCAATACATCTCCTATTGTGGCACAGCTCTAAGCAAGCCAAAAGAATAGTAAATTTAAAGGCCAGTCCTTCTAGTATGTTCTAGCAACTTCCACTCATGTACCTTGGTGTTATGGTTTGTGTCTAGGTGTCCCCCTACAGCAGTGGTTCTCAACCTTTCTAATGCCGTGACCCTGCAATACAGTTCCTCATGTTGCGGTGACTCCAAACCAAAATTTAATTTTGGTGGCTACTTCAAAACTGTAATTTTGCTACAGTTGTGATTTGGGACGGCTTTAGGCGACCCCTGCACTTTGGTCATTCGACCCCCCACTGGAGTAGCGACCACCCACAGGTTGAGAACCGCTGCCCTAAAGCCTCATGCTGTCCTGGGGCAGCTTCTGGAGTTTGTGATTGATTATTGTGGGTGTGGATGCTGCACCTGCCCTGGGGCGGGTAATTTGCATTAAGGTGTAAGGAGGGTTGAGAGGCCAGCTAGCTGCCTGACCTGCTGCCCTTCCCTTTGCTGTTACTCTTTGCTGCCACCATTAAAGGCTGCTCTCTGCCATGTACCACTCTGCGTTTGAGCCAGCTGAGCATGGACTGAAGCTTCAAGTAACAGCAAGCTAAATAAACCTTTCCTTCCTTCATTTTGAGTATCAGTTCTTTGTCCTGGCAATGAGAGAAAAAGTAACTGAGACACTTGGGAAATAGGCATTACCACATTTAAGTGGGACACATATCATTTTATACTAATGGAGTTGTTATTGATGACTACAGAATAATGTTCCATAGAAATATCTTTAAAAATCCAGTTAATGAAATTCATTTGTGAAGACTAGTACAATCACTGTTCCTGTAATGAATCAAAGAACGGAGGCTCTTTGTTGTGTGACTATTCTGAAACTTTTCTGGGAATTTTGTTCTCGCTATTGTTTGCATCAGCAGAATTTGCACGTCCGCTTTTGCAGTGATTTTTGAGGAAAACAAATGAACACTCTGGAAAGGTGAAAGAGCACAGCGCGCTTGCTTGCTGGGAATGAATTTCCCCAAATAACCAGCACATGTGGTCAATGGGTATTTTTCAGAAATTGTACCGGGAACTATCTTTACTGATGGTACCAAACACTAAACATCAAAGCAAAAGGAAAAAGGAAAGATGTCTCTTTTTTTTGCATTTACTATTTAGCACAGGGTATCCAGGATCTATAGGGTCTCACTATGTAGAGCTGACTCATAGTGATCCTCCCGTTTTTGTTTTTGTTTTTCAGCCTCCCAAGAGTTGGGATTACAGGTGCGCACCACTTCTCCCAGTCTCAATCACTGTCTGTACTCTGCCTAAGCAGGCACTTTAGTCCACTGAGCTATCAGGCCAGCCAAGAAAGATGTCTTTAGCCACCTTCTTCAGACAGGACCAGGCAAGCTGTGGTTAGGATGAGCCAGGGGGGCGGTGCTTACAATGTCTGTGAACTGTTTCTCCTTTCACCTGCTGACACTGAGGTGCAGGCTCACATCATGCTGATCTCCCTGGAAGGTAGCAGTTACCTATCTTGGTCAAATATGAAAAACACTTTACTTTCACTTCTGTAAAATTGCTGGTTAGAGTCGGGGGAGGGGCAATCCAGATAAGAAAGCAGTACATATTTCCAAATATTTACAGGTGTACATGTCTATATCTGTATCCATATCTATATCATTTTTGTGTTTCTTATTAACTCAGATGAATGAACATCGGCGCTCATACAATGTTTATTACTTTTAAGTACATACAGTGGTTAGGACCAGAATAGGAGAACATAGCAGGAATCCTCAGGGAATCAGAGCTCATGAATACTCGGGAATGTTTTTCAATTAAGTTATTAATGATTTATGAATACATGGTTCTCTAGAGTGCTTACAAATATTTGAAAAATGCAATTACTTGAAAAAGGATTCAACAGGCTAAAATTATCCCCCTCAAGTAAATTTTGTACACACCGTTCCTTTACTTAACAAATCCCTTCTTTGTAAATAAGGAAAAGAGCCCCAGCTCTTGTCTATATAATCATGGAGGTCTGCTTGTGTGGAGTTCGAATTATAGGTCTGTTATGGTTTGTATCTAGGTGTTCCCCCAAGACCTCCTGCAGTCACAGGGTGGCTTCTGGAGTTTGTGATTGGTTATTGTGGGCGTGGGTGCCACACCTGCCCTGGGGCGGGCAACGTGCATTAGAGCGTGAGGAGGGGAGAGAGGCTCCCGGGAAGCTGCAGCTGCATCTCCTCCCTTTGCTTTCTGCCGTTTGCCCCTGCCATGAACTGCTGTTCTCTGCCATGTGCCACACTGGCTTGGAGCCAGAAGAGTGCGGACTGAAACTTCCACTAACTGTGAGCGAAGTAAGCCTTTCTTAATTTGGGGTGTTGGGTATTTGTCCTTGCAATGAGAGAAGATTAGCCAAGACAGGGACTTTGTACATCTAGAGTGCTACCTGTGACACACTTTATTCCCATGTTCATCCCAACGCAGTGACTCTTCAAGGTCATCTCAGAAGGAGAAGTTTTCTCCAATATCTTGTTACAGCATTCTCGCCCTGGCAAGCAAAATGGATGAGAGGAAACAGTGGTTGTTTTAATAGTATCAGCAAGTGACATACAGTTAGATTCACTTCTTTAAAAATTGCATAAAATAAAACATTTGTTTTGCTTTAGATGTATGCTGCTTAAGTCTGTATCTTGCAGTATGACTTTATACTAAGTTCTTCTCTCTTTGCTCCTCCGTTCTTTAGCTCCTTTTCCTTCCCCCCCACTTCTGTCTCGCCCCTCTATCCCTTCTTCCTCCTCTCCTCTCTTCTCTTCTCCACTCTCCCCTCCCCTCCCCTCCCCTCCCCAACCATCCCCTCCCCCATCCTCTTCTCCCCTTTCTTTCCAGCAGTGTGTTACTATGTAGCCCAGGCTAACATTGAACTTACAATCTTCTCATCTCAACTTCCCAAGTCGCTGGAATTACAGACATGTGCTAATGTATGTGGCTCATATTTTTTTTTCTTCTATCTCAGGGGTAAGTATGGTGATAGCAGCTTGATTTTTCTATTGGGAGCTGGTGGGCTTAGGAAAGAACTGATCTGAGAGAAACTGAAAGCTTCAGTATGTTTGGTCACAAGGAGAGGAGATACATTCCTTGAACTAAAACATTTCTTTGCTTGCTTATGGGATTCAGCCAATTAAAAAAAATGTTCTTTCTTGAGAATAAAAATGTGGATCCTATGGTGGACTGATAGCTGATAGTCAACTTGTAACAGCCAGCTGAACTGAAGCAGCACAGTGCTGGGTGTGGAAGGACACCTGAGGGGCATGTGAGCCGCGTAAGAGGCAGAGCCAGAGAGGAGGAAGTCTTGTGCTGTGGGAGGCTGTGGGTCCTCCTGGTGGAGCTTGCCATGCTGGCCTTCCTGATATGAACTCAGCTGTTCTCATTGTCAGAGGAACTCTGGACTTTGTTGTTGCTAAGAATAGCTATGGTTTGTGTTTGGGGAGTTCTGTTTCTTACTTTGAGCATTGCTTGTTGCCTCTGGAGGGGGACATGGTGCACTATTCAGTGTCCCAGAGAGGTTTGTCACTCCAGATTTCCTGATAGGGACTTCACCATTGTACCATCAAAGGAGCTTGAGACCTCGCTGTCACTGGGGAGAGCTGCTGTACATTTGGGGGAGCTCTGGTCGGGTGCTATTTCCTGGTTCTAGCGCACATCCCCCAGCCTGCTGGCACAGATGCTTTATCCCACTGGCACAGACTTTCTAGCTTCCACTACTGACCTTGGGGCCTTCCTCATGTAGACCTGTGACACAGACTTGCATGAGACATAGTCGTGGGCTCTAGTCCCCAGCTGGTCCAGTGGGAGCATTGTGACAGGCTCTAGGTCTCCGTAGGGACTTGTGAAGGATACTGCTGTGAGATCCAGGCCCTTGGCTGGATTCTTTTGCTCTTACTGTGTGAACAGATTTCCTGCATGCTCTCTGTGTGTGACATTTCAGGTGGCTATTCTAAAATAATTGCACGAGTTATATGTCCTATATCGCTTCCCTTGTAAATCACAACTGCAACAGATTCCAAACACAAAGCATCCTGTCCACCAACTTGGAAAAAAGAAATTTCTCAGTTTACCTGATAGAAAGTCTAATGATAACAAAATCATATTAAGAAAGAGTAAACAACCAAAACGAGGAAGGAGGTTAGTTCCACCCACTGTGGGGCGCTGCCCACTATGCTGGGTCTCCCTTGGGGGTCTGGCACATCTTGTGACCCTTCCTTCAGTGGGTCTAGGATTTTCTTTTTCTTGTTTCGGAACTTTTGTTTGTTTGTTTATTTATTTTTATAGCCAGCTCAGCCTGCCCTGAGGGCAGGGCTGGCTCAGCATGTGGTGCCCAGAATCAAACCGCGGTCACTGCAGCTGCCAAAGCTTTCTGAAGCAGGCGCTTTAGACCACTGAGCCATCCTGCCAGGCCCCCCAAAAAGAATTTATTTTATTTAAAAAAAAATTTTTTTTTTTGTCTTTTTGAGACAAGGTCTCGCTATGCAAGCCCAGGCTGGTCTCGAACTTGCACCAATCCTCCTGCTAGGATTACAAGTGTGTGCCACCACGCCTGGCTTTCTTCAGTGGATCTAGGAAGTGTACACTTCTCTCCTTATCCTGGGAAATCCATAGAGGCATGGATTATGTCTCGTTCATCTTTATCTCTGTATGGCCTGGCATTATTTGGTTGACAAGGGAATAAACGAAAAAAAAATTGGGCATGAGTCAGAGATTTGAAGGATGAGAAGAGTTTCTGCATCCTGGAAGTGATCTTTTTGGCTTGTAGTAGACACCTGCACTGCGCAGTGTCCTCAGATTCCCCTGCTGCAGTCCTACCCCAACGTGCTTGTATTTGTAGGTGTAGCTTGTAGGAGGTAATTAAGGGTAAGCAAGGTCATAAAGATAGAGCTCTGTACCAGTAAGATTTTCCCTGCAGCTCTGAGCAAATACTTGATACCCACAACTTAGAGGAGGAGGAGGAAGCAGTTTATCTGGCTCATGGTTTCATCAGATTGAGTCTACTTTCGGCTTGTTCCAAGACCCAAACCTCACTGTGAGTAGGTGTGATAAGTGAAACTTCTTAGCTCATGGCTGTGGGGAAGCAGAACATGGAACACTGTCAGAGAGGAAGGGATCTGGGGCCATGCGGTGCCCAGGTCACCCCTCCACGGCCCATCCAGAGATCCTCAGCGGTGAGCCCTGCTGCTCTTCTGCACAGTGCTTGAGTCCGTAAAGTCGGCCGTGAGCTTGGCTGCACTGATCCGAATGCCACGGGACTAGCACTGGTGGCTTTGTAAGAAGAAAAAGGAGATAAGGAAGCAGAAGATGAGGATGAGGGAAAGAGGAAGAAGAGGAGGGAGGGGAGGAAGAAGAGAGAGCCCTTTACACACGCAAATGCACTCAGGAAGAAGTGACGTAAGACACGGAGAGGAGGCGGCCTTCTGAGGCCGGGAGGAGAGCCCTCATCTGATACTGACCAGCTGGCCACTGGCCGGGAGCCTCCGAGCTTCAGGACTGTGGATCCTCACAGTTGCCTCTGAAGCCCCAGGACCTGATATGTTATTACAGCAGCCTGAGTAGACCAAGATTGGTAAGGCCTTGCTGGGCTTCTGCCTCCTCCGTGCCTTTCCCTCTCAGATGCCTTTTATTCCCCAGCAAGAAGGCACCCTCGGTTATCCTTGCCGCTTCATTAATCACAGAAATCAGAGGCCACTGACCAAAGCTGAAAATTACACTCAAAATTCTCCCTCTGGGGGGCTGGAGAGATAGCTCAGTGCAATAAGGCTTGCCTGGCAAGCGTAAGATCCTGAGTTTGATCCCTGGTACCCCCCCACACACACCAAAAAACCCTCCCTCCAGGAATTGGAAATAACACATTGTCAGTCCATCTCCCCCAGGTGTGCAAACAAACGCTTTGCACTCTCCAGTGTCCCGGGCAGCACCTCTGTCGAGTGCGTGGGTGAGAAAAGGTACCCCGGCAGCACTGCCTGGGAGACGCAGGCTCAAAGCCCACACTGCTGGGAGCACGGAGGGGTACCTCTGCCAGCCACCAGTGCATTTGTCCACTCTTTGGTGGTGGGACGTTCCTGTACGGCCTTCCGTGAATCTCATCTTCTGTTCTTAACAGTTTAGGTGGGATCTGGGGCTTTTTAAAAAATCATCAAAGCAGCTTGATAAAGATGAAATTCATGCTCCCTTTCTGGCTTTATTTTCAGCAAGGAGAATATAAACTATGAACATGTAAAACGTGTCACAGTGATTCCTTCTTACTGGCAAGAGACTAATCCTAGTGACTCTCTGGCACGTTCGTTATATTCCTGATATTCCCCTCCCAGTGCGATCTTGGGATGGCGCATAATTCTGTGGCTATTTCTGTCAATTGATGGTGTTCGGTACATGTATCTTCCAGATTCAGAATAGCAGGGAAAGCAACCTGTCCCAAACAAGCGCTGCTACCAAAAGTTTTTTGCAGATATAGTTTATAACTTTTTTGGGATTCCTGCACAGTTTTCTTAACTGCCTTGCAGTGTAAGTGGCCATCTGCCCTACAGAGAGTCCAATGTCACCAGGCATGTCTTCCATCCAAGTACATTTTTCTCAAAATTTCAAACACACTCTCACAGAAATAGAAAACAATAGGTACCCAAGATTCTGCGCTGAACCGGTAGATGAGTGGCAGGGCTAAGCTGCCTGTTACAGTTTCCTTCACTCACTTTGGCTTTCCTGGCAGCCTGCAGAGGGGCTGCTTATTTATTCTGCCCTTGTGTTTGCCTTTGGCTGTGGGTGTGAAGGTCTTTAACAAACAGATAAAGTGAGGGAGGCAAGCGCTCTTTTGGTTACTTCCTTTAAGAACAAAGCCCAGTGTCATCCACCCAAGAGCCAATTACTTCCTGGGGCTGTTTTTGTTTCCCAGGCTGTGGGGTCTCTTCCCAGGAAACCAGCTGTAGGTGTGGATCCCTTTGTTCTTCCCAGTCTGGGCAAGCCCTGCCATTGCCACGAGCCTGTGAGCTGAAGAAAATGCTTAGAAAGAGAGGCCAGAGTAGGAAAAACGCTACCGAAGGTACCAGAGCAGCTCCATTGGAATAATTCAGTCAGCGCTCCCTAAATACCAGCTGTGTTCAAGTAGCCAGGAAGCTGTGGGAGACCCGGGCCTTCTTTCGGTTTCCCTGTCTCCCTCCCTAATCACCCTTCCTTCCCTTTCCTTCTGTCCTCCTCCCCTCTCTCTGTTCTTCCTTTCTTCTTTCATTCCTTTTTTCTCCCTCTCTCATTCCTTCCTATGTCTCTGCTCTTTTCTACCCCTATTTCTTTTCTCATTTCCTCCTCCCTCCTTCCCTTCCTAACATGCCCTGAGTGCCTTCTTCCAGACATTTTTCTCAAATGCCCTTTTACAGCTCTGAGGCTTCCCCATGCTCATTATAAGGGAAAGAAACCCCCAACCTGGAAGATACCTAGGATGAGTTCATGTCTTCTAAAACTGAAGAATAAATTTTAGGAACAATGGAGGCTAAGAGCAGAATAAATTTACTGGGGAAAAGGAAACGCCTGTCTAAGAGAGAGAGAGAGAGGGGGTTGGCAAAGATGCAGCCTTTTCTGGGGATTTTGTGTGTGTGTGTGTGTGTGTGTGTGTGTGTGTGTGTGTGTGCAGGACCAGCATTCGAACTCATGACCTTGCACTTGCCAGGCAGGCACTTGTGCCACAGAGCTAGCTCCCCAGCCCCATTTTTCTAGGGATTTTTATAGAGCAAAATCACAAGTTGAGGTGGGCATAAGGTGGGAAAGAGGGGACCTCGCAAGGCGGGCATGGGGTGGGGCAGAACTACGGTCAGACCATAAGATTACGAGTATAATTGTTAGGTAAAATGGCTTAAATTTGGATCCAGTAGAGAAGAGAGGCACTCTGCCAGTGGGCCTGAATCTAAAACCTGGGTTTTTGCAGTGGGCGGCTGGGTTGGTGACTTCCCAGGCCTTTTAAAGACGATTGATACTTAGAGTATCAATCCCTCGTGCCCTTCCCTAGGCAGGTTTGCGGCTGCCTTTGTTTAATATCTTGTCTGTGGTCTGGCCCTCAGGGGAGGCAGCTGTGTTTCCATCTGCTGCATGGTGTCTTCCCTTCCATGCTGGGTCCTTTAAGGGACTGCCCTATCTGACCGCCTCTAATATTTGTAACTCAGCTGCCTACAACAATTCTGCCGGTCATGACCACCTCCACCTTCTCCTCCACCATCTCCTCTTTCGCCCCCCCCACCCAGGTGCTTCCATTGTGGAGCTTGATAGCCACTTTCTTTTTTCTTGTGGGGACCCAGTGAGATGCACAAATTGGACCCCTGACCACAGCAGCTAAGCAGCTTACAGTATGGCCAAGTGGGCTCTTTCTAGGAGATATTGTGTGTGCTCAGAGAGGGGTGAGCAGGGCAGGGCCTGTCCCATTCCTGGGAGGAATCTGTTCAGCGCTTCAGCCTGTCAGCCTCCTGGGAAAGCCTGATATTGCCCGTGCCCTGGAAGGGGACCTAGAATTAGGGCCGGATTTCCGAAGGTTACCATTTCTGCCTTAGGAAGATAGTATGGAGTGTCCGCATGGCGGAATGCCTTTTTTTTTTTTTTTTTTTTTTAGTAGTAGATGTTCACAATAAGAACACTCCTAAAATAAAATAAAATAACACTCCTCAGGGGAAGGCAGGGCCCAAGCACAGCTCACCTTAACTGTTCTTTCACGCCCATCCTCTCTTCTCCTCTCCCTCCATCCCTTGGCCCCCTTCTTTTTTGCAAAAGATGTCTGTTTCCTATTGTCTTTTATTATTATTATTATTATTATTATTATTATTATTATTTTGTTCTTTATTTGTACTTTGGATTTGTCATACAAGACAAACTCTGATATTTAAGCTTATGTATCTGATTTAATTTGCCATTATGCTTTCATGGGGCATCAATTTTTCGATAAAATTTATCCTTATCCATGGCAGTGTAATACTCCACTGTTGATGGAACATTATCTTCTTTTTTTTTTTTTGAGGCAGTCCGCAGGTGGACTATTCTTCAAGACTTTTTGGATGTTGAAAAAGAATGAAAAGCTACTTTTGGCAAGCTGCAGGCTGTGTGGTGGGTCAGTTGTGCATGTCCGCACCTTGCCTTGGTGACAGAATGAAAGGGCTATGATGCGCTGGTGTCCTGAGCCAGGTCTCTTCCTGGTCGAGAAGAGAAGTGAAGTGTGGCTTAGTGCTGAGAAACACACTGATGCTGGCTCTGGCACTGGTCCGTAGGAGGGTTCCCTCCCAAGAGCCAGGAGCCGCAATGCCTGAGGCTGTGCTGAGCCGGCGGTCTCAGGGGAATGGAGGCTGTTCTGAAGCCAGCAGGACACTGGATGGAGAGGGCAGTGGGCAGAGTGCTCCAGCCAGCAGCAGCCTTCTGAAGGCCAAGGCCTGATACCCTCTTGGTTAGCAGCCCAAGGTGGACAGAAGCAGGGGGCGCTGCAGCAGCCGCCAAGGACCAGATGGAGTCTCAGAGCATCACTGAGAGAAGAAAATGACCCAGTCCTCCAGGTAGCTCACACCACTGGCAGTTTAGTAAAAAGACCTTGCATAGCTCAAAGGATTCTAGAGCAGAAATGCTCGCTGAGTACAGACTGAATCCCCAAGCTAGTAACAGGTTTGTCTTAAAAGCAGACTAGGACAGAAATATGCCCAGACTGAGGAGAGACCATGAGGACACATGAAAAAGGCATCGTCTGCAGAGCCTCGAATAAACCAACTGTGCAGACACTTGAATCTCCAGAACTGTGAGAAAATAAATTTATGTCACTTAGAGCACCCGTCCTATGGCAGTGTGTGGTAGCACTTGGCACAGTGACCTTAACCCTCATTATAGCCTCATGAGGCAGGAGCAGCTGTGTTCCTCATCTTGCACCGAAGAAAACTGGGACCCGGGGCCACATACTAAACGCTGCCTCAAGCACATGTGGCAAGTGCGTGTCACAGACCCAAGAAGCACCTAGCTGGGCAGATCGAAGGTCCAGGCTCCTGGCTGCTCTGTCTGGGTAGCAGGCAACAGAAACGCAGTGACAATAAGGAGTGGGGAGTAAAGAAGCAAGAACAAAAATCTAGCGTTTGAGGGAGGAGTGGATCTGGAACAGGAAACTTTTGGCATTCCGACATGAGTGACAGCCTCCTCTTGGAGTACCCAGCAGAAGATCAAGTCCTTGCCTGGTGCTGTGTGGCTCTGCTGTTCTGAGGGCTGCCTTCGCCTCCACCAGCCCCGTCCAGCTCCAGGACATGGCCCACGTCCTGCTGCCCTCTTTGCATTTCCTCTCTGGCCTTGCCTGTGCCCTCTAAGCCTTGGTGCATGGAGCCCTATCCTTTAAGACACAAACTTGATGCTGCATCTGCGTGTCAGAGAGCACATTAGAGACCGCAGGGAAGCACCACACAGCCCTCGGTGGCAGAGCAGAGGCTCACAAGGAAGACAGATGCAGACTACATGTTTTTTTTCCAGTGGATTCAACCCAGGAAGGGGTTCACGCCTGTGAACCCCTAGCGGCCCAAGGTGGCGTGAGGTGGTCGCTGTGGTCCAGCTGCATTCCAGTTGTCTGAACATCATTCTGTGTCTGTGCACACGGCTTGAGCACCTGCAGTGCTGGGTGACGAGATGAAAGATGGACATGTGTGACCCTACCTTGGGAGGCTAAAGCTGAGCTGGGAGGGCTGGTGGCGCAAGTGCCTGCTGGGCAACTGCAAGGCCGTGAGTTTGAACCCCTGTCCCGCCAAGAAAACAAATAAATAAATAAAAAATAAAACTGAGCTGGGAGAGCTAGACGGCCCCTCCCATAGCAGAGGGTCCGTTCTGGGTTGGAAGCACTTGCCACAGAGAACTGGAAAACAAACACCTGCTGTAGAGGAGCAGAGAAGGCTTTCTGGGGAGGTGATGTTCAGTGCAAGGAGACAGGGAAATGGAAGGTGGAGGGTGGGCATGAGCATGGGGGAAGGGATGAGAGGCTGCTGCGGGGATGTGGGGGGGCTGCCGCGGCCCGGCTGCGGCTCTCCGCTCTGGATGCTTCCCTTGAGAACGGGGATGGAGGAGGCTCAGGAATGCACAGTGGCATGGCCCAGAATAAGGGTGGCCCTGGGGACATGTGCAGGGTGGTGGCGGATATCAGGGGACCAGAGAGGGAGAGAAAGTTCGTGACAGAAGTCTGGAAAGTATACAGTGAGTGTGAATGTGAGATAGCTCTTTGGAGAGCTTAAAATTTATGATCGCAGATTAAGCCAAAGCTTGGGGAGAGGCTAAGTCAGTTTCCTAGAGTCACACAGCTAATTAGCATCAGAGCTAAAATTAGCGAAGAAAGATGGGGAGATTGTCATGGTTTCCAAGTGCCTGCTCCCTGCTAGGTGTGCCATATCGACTCAGTCTCCTTCTGTTCTCACAGGGCTGTTCAGTCTGGGTGTGGTTTCATTGATAAAGAGGTGGCGCCTCAATAGAAACTGACTCCCCAGGCAAAGCAGTTTGAAAGTGCAGGAAAGGAACCCAGACCTCCCCTCAAGGCGCCACTAGCGTAGGGTCCTGAGCCCTTTTGCAGCAAGACTTGAACTTAGATGAAACTCAGACTGTAGCTGTCCAGGGATGGAGGGCCCCTGGGTGGCGCTGACTGCGCTGCTTGGATTCCAGAGCAGCTCTGGTCCACCCCCAAGCCCCCCCCCCCCCACTGCGTCTTTCCTCTCCCTGCCCTTTCTGGATTGGGCAACAAGGGCTGAGGATGAAGGTGTTGGTAAGTGATGTTCCCCCACCCCACACCCTCATGGCCTGGTGTTCATAGAACTCTGCTGTCTTTTCTCTTCAGATAGAGAATGGCCTGGGCAGGGGGATTCTTGACCTAGAGCTGGTGTTTGTTTCATAAAGAAAGAGCTTGGGGCTGAGGACTAGAGGTGCAGCTCCCAGGCAGAGCGCTTGCCTCGTGTGCACAAGGCCTAGGTTGCGTTGCTCCTTACCTCACAAAGCAAACAAATGCCTCCTTCCAAATCAAAGCAACTCTAGATAGTTGATTTTCTTGTTCTTATTGCTGCTCATCAGATCACCTGCAAACTTGGTGCCTGAAATAGCCGTTGCTTTCTCATCTCTGAATTGCTGTGTTCTGAGTGGGTGGTTCTGGCTTGCAGGGCCTCGCCCCTGGCACTTGGGAGGTGGCGAAGCTGCTGCGGGAGGCCCAGCACCTCGCTCTTCTTGTGGTGAGTGGAGCTTGGGGCTTCATTGAGGGTCTTCAGGGGCTACTGCAGGCTTCCTCGCACCAGGGCTGCCCAGGCACTGGGCTGCCCTCGTGGTGGCCTAGAGGTTCGAGGGGAGCGCTCCAGAGGGCAACACAGTGGGTGCCTCACTTTAGGGCTTTGCCGCAGAAGTTCAGTTCGGCTGTAAGCTCTTGCTCAAAGCGGTGACAGTCTCCTGGTCTTCAGCTTTCAATAGGCACGATGTCAGGCTCACACTGTAGCAAGTGTGCTTGGAAAGGGATGTTGTGTGGACATCTCTGGACACTGCTGTGTGCTCCCTAACCGTGAGTGGAGTAGGAGAGAGGTGAGGAGGGAGGAAGGACTGACTTGCCTTCCTCTGGCTGGGGCTAATGATGGTCTCTCAGGTAGCTTTTTCTTCGGTGGGATCTTACCCACTACAGATGTCAGAGTACTGCTTGCATTTTTCCCCATTTTTATTCTTTTTTTTTTTTTTTTTTTCTTGTTGTGGGACTGGGGGTTTGAACTCATGACCTTGCACTTGCCAGGCAGTGCCACAGAGCTATCTCCCCAGGCCCATTTCCCCACTTTTAATTCAAACAGCAAAGAGTAAAATTTCCCCAGACCCAACTTTTTTGGTGAGGAAATATTTATTTATTTTATTTTACTTTATTTTATGTTTTTTTCTTGTTTCAGAACTTTTTGTTTTGTTTTCTTTTTATTTATTTTTATGGCTGGCTCAGCCTGCCCTGAGGGCAGAGCTGGTGTAGCATGTGGTGCCGGGCATAACCGCAGTCCCTGCAGCCACCTAAGCTTTCCTAAGCAGGCGCCTTAGACCACTGAGCCATCCTGCCGGGCCCCAGTTTGTCTGAATTTAGTGACCTCAAGGAGAAAAACTACCAAGTTCATTTGACTTGTTAACTGGCAAAAGAGTGTGTGCCGAACTAGTATTTTGCAAGCCAAGCTTTAGCATCAAGATATGTCCATTATGAATAAGTCCATATTTAATACTATAGTATAGTATTTCATATTTAATAAATATTATTTAATTTCATATATTTCTATGTAGCAGATAAAAACTTCACACATAGCTAGAAAGTTGCCCTGTATGATTGGAAAATCCAAATTACCTTAAAAAAGCAACAGCTGTCCTTCAGTATCCACTTCTTTATTTTATCATTAAGAATGTATTTATGTCCCAGAAATGAAAAATAGACATTGCTATATTTGCTCATAAAAGGCCAATTCTTTGTCAACCAAGGAACAGCCATTATTTAGCTGTGCTTATGTAAACATAATCATTTCACAGAGGAAAACACAAATGAGACACTTAAATTGAAAATGGGAAAACATCCCTTTTCTGATAAACAAGATAACCTAAAAATCCAAGTTCTAAGTGGTGTGGTGCCTAGTTTTTGCAAACATAAAATTCTATATTCTTTTGATGAAATGCATTTTATAGCTTTTCTAATAGCAATCTAATAATAGGAATGAATTATTTTCACTATTTTAATAGCAGCACATTAATCCAATCTATTTCTATAAATTGCATGTTTGCAGTTTGTTAAATATCTTAAGAAGAAAATATTAAGGGACATAAATAAAATTCTAAAATTTTGTTCCCACATCATAATAATATTTCCTCGGGCCCAGCAGGATGGCTCAGCAGTCTAAAGCACCTGCTTAGGAAAGCTTAGGTGGCTGCAGGGACTGTGGTTCGATCCCTGGCACCACATGCTGCTCCAGCCCTGCCCTTGGGGCAGGCTGAGCCGGCCATAAAAATGGCTGGCATCTCAGGATTCACTTTTTTGTGTTCATTTGTGTGTGTGTGTGTGTGTGTGTGTGTGTGTGTGTGTGTGTCTGTGTGTGTGTTACATTGTATAAGGTCATGTGGATGATTTCAAGAAAATTAAAGAGAGGAATCTTAGTTCTGAACAAGATGTAGCCATGTCATTGGGAAGACTAGCATGCCCAGCTCTGCTGGAAATCTAAGTAAGCTGACATGAAAACCGAGTGAACACAGAATGTCTGTGATTATAGTGGTATGAAAAGCACGAGAGGCTTGGCTTGGCTTACTGATTTATTTTATTTTAATTTTTAAAAAATGTATTTGGTTGTTACAGGGTCTCAACTGTGCAGCTTGGACTCATAGTGATTCTCCTATTTTCAGCCTCCCCAGTGCTGGGATGACAGGTGTGTGTCACCATGCCTGGACTCTGTGGCTCAGTCCACTTTGGGGGCAGGGCTGGCGCAGGGCGTGGAGCCAGGGTCAAACTGGGGTACCTATGCTTCCCCAGTCTTGCTTAAGCAGGTGCTTTAGTCTGCTGAGCTATTCACTAGTTACTTACTGATTTATTTCAACTTGACAAAATTCCCTTAAGGTCTGTGTAACTGTTGCAAGAGTTAATGAATAATTTGTTCTAGTTTGTTCTTTTTACACCATTCCCTAAGTGGATGTGCCGCTGTTTGTTCACTCATTCACCAGCAGATGGCCATTGGAGTCTTCAGTCTGATACTGTTATGAATAAAGATTATGATAGCTCTTTTAGTGTAAGAAGAAAGCACAGGAGTGCTCTGCATGCGAGAAGCCTCCGGGTGGCCTCCAGCAGCGGCTCTGGGGCCTGCTGCAGCTGCTGGCCACTTGTGCTCTTCTGGAGGGGGGCTCCTGGTTGCATGGTCCGATGTGCTCTACTCACATGTGAAGGTGGACGCTGCAGGACAGGGACTGCAGCAGTGAACTGAGCAGCTGCTCCCAATGAACCTAAGTGAGCAGAAGCAGACTGATAGGTGAAGGAAGTAGGAGCCGCTGAGGGACGAATTAGCTGAGCAGCCATCTGAGCACTCTCAGGGTAAGCACTGCCTCTCCACTCAGGCTCCAATTCCACTTCCGTTTAAGCTGATGACTGGCCAAGATCAGCTAGCCTGTGATGTGACTGCTTGGTGGTCATCAGGTTCAATAACAGGGTCACCTTGTTTTCTGCACCGCTGTAGGCTTTGATTACATGTGGTTGCCGGGGCAGGGCTTTCCATAGCTGAGATGTGTGCTGAGTCATTTTCTAGCACAACAGCACTCTTCATTCTTCTTGGTTAAATGTTCTGCTGATGGTTCTGATAGTAAAATCTTAAAGGGCCTTCTTTCCTGTAGCCTGTGTTCTGCTCATTACAGTGGATGCAAGTAGCACCTTTCTAGGACAGTTGATGGACAGGAGGTCTCCACGCCTACATTTCCTTTGGAAAAAGATGCTCTATGTTTGGGAATAAAGGAAATGCTTGGTGATTCCCTAGAGATGAAAAATGAGAACTGGGGGTAAAGTACGACAAGCAAGGAGAAAGACTTGTGGGCCTCAGCATCCTGTCATGGATGGTGAGTGGCTGAGGGTGGGAAGGCTGGGGAGAGGGCTGGTGTGGGCGTAGGCACGCAGGGGTGGGCACGCACCATCTCCCAGGCCTGAGGTGAGTGGAGGACAGTGGGATTGCCTAAGGCTCCGTGGAAATTGACCCTCCCTTCTGACCTCTGAGGAGATTCACTGTCTTCACAGACCACTTTGTCATCCTGTGGAACTTGTGCTGTGGGCTGTGTTGTATTCTGGCATGCACTGGAAGGAGACCAGAGCTGGTGTGGCCTTGAGCTCGAGCTCTTCAGCTTCCTGGGAGTGGGGGTTTGCTGATGTCTTGGGAAGGGCGTGAGATGGTGTTGGGGGCTAGAGGAATCCAGCTTTCTTTCATTTTTTTTTTTTTTTTTAGAATTTTTTATTTTATTTATTTTTTTCTTGTTTCAGAACTTTTGTTTGTTTATTTATTTATTTATTTTTTTTGTGGCTGTCTCAGCCTGCCCTGAGGGCAGGGCTGGCGCAGCATGTGGTGCCCGGGATCGAACCGCAGTCCCTGCAGCCGCCTAAGCTTTCCTAAGCAGGCACTTTAGACCACCGAGTCATCCTGCCAGGCCCCAAATCCAGCTTTCTGAAAGCCCATGCATCACCACTGACTTGGGGCTGCGATTGCATGGAACGAGGCTAAAATTATCCAGGGTGCTTCAGGAGCCACAGGGGCAAAGGTCTCTTCTGGCCATGTTTATGTTTGTATTTTTTGTGTTTGGAAGATGTACTATAGAATTCGCCTTATTTTTGTCCTTGGGCTATTAGCGGATGCACCTATGTTTATGTCCCGCTCAACACATTAAGCAAGTGAGTGCAAGCGTTCATTCTCTGAATGAGCTTCCCGTGGCTTGGAGTTCCATACAGCCTGCATTTAGTTGTACTTCCACTGATGGTGGAGTGGCTGGAATCTTCAATCTCCCTCCAGGTGAGAAAACTAATTTCAGAACCCGGGGGGTGGGGGGGGGGCAGTATGCTTTACCTAAGCTTGTATAGAGCTATATACTAAAAATGAGAAAGCCTTTCTTAGTCACTTCATTTGTTTTTAAAATATGTACCACCTGCTTAAAGATAGAATTGAGGGTGGCAATAAGAGTGCAGAATATTTAACTTCTCCCTGAAGGTGCTGTAGCATCAGCATTGTGATTACATTTGTTCATTAATGACTATGGAGTCTAAAGCTGTCCGTTGGAGTGGTGTGTTTTCCGTTTAAGGCTGAGCCTGGGCAGACAGCCCACACTCGGTAGAAGAGCAGGCGCCCACGGGCTCTCTGCAGCCGATGTCCATCACGCCCTGGGTCTGTGACTTCCTGTTACCTCCCATTGGCTCATGTCTAATAGCTGCAGAACGTGCTTTAGGGGTGTTAATGAATAAGAGAAATGCTTTTCCACCTCTCAAAAGAGAGCTTTGGTATTTCTGGAACCAATGAAGGCACCTGATGGAGCAGCTGGTCACTGGATAGTGGTCTCTGCTGCTGATTAGTTTTTTGGAGGGAGAGGCTGATGAAAATTTGCCTTGGGATTTTTAATTATTTTTGATTATCCACCCAGTGAGCTTATATTTTGAATCTTTTTGTAAAAATTTTGTAAAAATTTTAAAAATTTTGAAGAATATAGTGCAACCTCCTTGATCCCTTCTTAGTGATGGGAAATAAAAACAGATGAGAGTGGACCACCAGCCACTTGGCGATTGCTATTAAATGTTGCATAACTCCTTTCCCTGGTAAGGGAATCACCCAGACAGCAAAATCCACCCTCGTTGTGGAGTTTCTTAAAATTATGCCCTTGCAGTCAAGTTTTTAGGCCCCTGGCACTGAAGGGAAATAGGGTTGGGCTCAGCACAGGACTAGTAAGTCAGCAAGCGCAAAGAAAACAGGCTGATAGTTCTTCATCCAAGAGCAAAAATCAGTGCAAACCTTTAAAAGGTGCTATAAATTCTGACGAAGTACACCACTGATCTTATTCCACCTCAATCGTTTTTGCCTGCCTCGCTCAGAATTTCTTAAAGGCAATGCCTGGCATTCCGAGGGAGTTTTCTGGTTGCGGTCTGTGGAGCAGGGTGGATTGGCATGTGCATGATGGTGGTGGGGGAGAGCAAAGTGCTAACGTTGGCAGACCAGGTCCTGCTATGCAGTCCGGGCTGGCCTCAGTCTCACAGCTGTCCTCCAGCCTCAGCCTCCCAAGCGCTGGCAATTACAAGCGGGAGCCAGAATGACCTTATTTTGCAGTAATCTAATCATTGACAACGTAAAGACTGCCCATTAAGTGGCAGCTGTGACATAGATCAGAGCAGAATGCCCTCTCGTCCTGATCTCTGCAGGTGGTGGAGCGGCTCCAGGGCTCCTAGGCTCTGGGCTCCATCACTCCCACGGCCTCTGCTTTAGGAAGACTGCTTTCCAAAAAGCTTGTTCATCCCTACTTTGCATACCAGAAGACACTGCAAGCAGTGAGGGCCCCGGCGCTCCTAGCATGCAAACTTAATGCATCGTGATCCTGATTCTGTTCTTGAGAGGTGAAGACACACTTAGGTGTTTTGCAGAGAGACTCTTCAGCCTGGTTTTAGGCTCCCTGAGCTGTTGTGATATATATGTCCTTTTTCTTCCTTTTCCCTCTCCCCTTCCTTTCCCTCTTCCCCCGTCCCTAGGTCTGCAAAAGTCCCGCCTCCCATTCACTACCATCAGTGTTTTATTTTCCTTTCTGAATTGTTTATGCTTTTAGTCTCTCATAGTAGAAAAACCACTGGGTGCTTGAGCTGTGTGTCTGCTTTGTTGCACCCAGCACTGTGGTCACAAGGTGCCTCCCTCTACACATGCCTCAGCTTATCTCAGGGCATATTTGTGTCCCCACATTCACCATGACGACCTCATGAAGCATGTCCCCTTCACACGCCTCTCTTTCCTGCCTTCACCCCTTGCTCCTTTCACCGACCAATGCTCCTTCCGCAAACCTTCTTCCTCAGCCCTTCCCCCCGCTCTGTCTGCCTCTCCCTCTCCTCTTCCTCCTTGTCCCCTCTCTTTCCTTTCTTCCTCTACCCTACTTCCATCTGCTTCTCTGGGAAGAACTCACATTTCCTTCTGCTCGGGATATTTCCCTGCTGAAGCGCTGAGCAGAGCGTGCATCTGCCTGACCTGGCTGGTTTCTTTGCTTGCTGGAGACATAGACTCCACGCTTTCCCATTCAGCCCTCTGGTCTTCAAGAAAGCATGCATTGCAGCACCTCTGTTTCACAGGCCAGGTTCTACTGCTTTCCTTTTTTTTTTTTTTTTTACAATATGGTCTTCTTTTACTTAGTCCAGAAATCATGGCCTTCCACTGGTCAAGTCAAGGCCTGCTCAGGAAGGCAAAGTTAAGACTTGTATGGTTGGGCCAGGTATATAGCTCAGCAGACTGAGTGCCTGCCTGGCAAATGCAGGGATCAGGGTTCAATCCCTGGCACCACATCCTGTGCTGGGCAGGCCCCCGTGTACGAAAAAGTGGCCATAGAGGCCAGGCATGGTGGTACACTGCACACCTATAATCCCAGCACTGGGGAGGCTGAGACGGGAGGATAACTACAAGTAAGAGCTGCATAGTGAGACTGTGTACCAAATATATATGGTAAAGTTTGGAGAGGCCACTGCAGTGCTTCGTCACTGCTTGTGCCTCATAGGGGTAAGTATTTAGAAAAAAAAATGAGTTGCTTTCTACTTAAGAGATTTTAGGTGCATGTTTCTAGATCCTTGCATTTTATTTGAGGTTACACATTTTAATGATGATTTTCTGCTTTTTGGCTTATGCTTTTCCCTTTAAAGATCCTTTTCATAATAAAAAATTGGAGGCATTAAATAGTTTCTAAGGGGCCGGACATGGTGGCGCATGCCTCTAATTCCAGCATTCAGGAGGCTGAGGCAGGAGGATTGGTGCGAGTTCGAGACCAGCCTGGGCTACAAAAGTGAGCTCAAGGCCAGCCTCAACTGCAAAGTGAGACCCTGTCTCAAAAAGACAAAAAAAAAAAAAAAAAAAAAAAAAAAAGTTTCCAAAAGTTTTAAAGCCATTGAATGCTCTTCTCTGTGGCACGTGGTGACCCCTCCCCTCTCCGCTCCCCCAGCCTCTCTTACCTCTGTTCTTCCTTTTCCTTTACTTTTTTCCCTTTTTCATTTACTGGAAGCAGAGGCTCAGAAGCTTGACTCCCTGGTCTGAATCCTGGCTCTACCATTCATTAGTTGTGTAATTAGCCTTCCTGCCTTTCCTTCAGCTTTCTTTTATAAAAATGGCATTCATACACATTTTGTGAGATTTGAGTTGGTATTTTTAAATGCTTAGAACAGGGCCTGTTAGACAGTAGTGCTGGTAAATAAAAGTATTAAAAGACAGAAATAAACTTAGGTAATACACGTAAGAAAGAAAATTGGAGCCGGGTGTGGTGGCGCACGCCTGTAATCCCAGCACTCGGGAGGCTGAGGCAGGAGGACTGGTGCGAGTTCGAGACCAGCCTGGGATACAAAAGTGAGCTCAAGGCCAGTCTCAACTGCATAGCGAGACCCTGTCTCAAAAAGACAAAAAACAAACAAACAAACAAACAAAACAACAACAACAAAAAAAAAAAAACAGAAAGAAAATTGGGCAGCAAGATAGCTCAGTGGACTAAGGTGTGTGCTTTGGCAAGTAACAAGCGCAGGGACATTATTTGCTCCAAATCACTACATGCAGTGCCAACCCTGCCCCCAGGGTGGGCTGAGCGGGCCACAGAGTCCAGACCACAGAGTCCAGGTGTAGTGGGGCATGCCTGTCATCCCAACGCTGGGGAGTCTGAAAACAAGAGGATCACCATGACACTCAGCTTCGTAGTGAGAACCTATAACAAACACACACATTAAAAAGAAAGAAAGGAAGGAAGGAAGGAAGGAAGGAAGGAAGGAAGAAAATCATTAAGAAAAATGTAAGCTTACCCCTCAGCCTCAGAAATAATCATTCTTAGTAGTCTTTCTCTTTATGAATATTCACACACTTTATTTCATTTTTAAAACGTGTTTTTACAAAACCTGGATCATACTCTTTGGGGACTTGGCTTTTCCTGCTTTATAACATACTGTGGAAATCTTTAGTTTCATGCAAAAGCTTCTTCAACAGAATTCTTTTTTTTTTTTTTTTTTTAATGTGTTATAGTACAGGGTGTTCAGGTTCTCACTACACAAATCAGACTCAGTGATCCTCCTGTTTTAGGCCTCCCAAGAACTGGGATTACAAGTGTGCGCCACCCCACCCAGTCTCAATTGCCATCTCAGGGTGCCCCAAGGGTGGGGCTGGCACTGTACTTGGAGAATCGAACCCAGGTCCAAGCTCAGCAGGTGCTTTAATCCACTGAGCTATCTGGCTGGCCCTAACAGAATTCTTAGTGGCTGCAGTTCTGTGTATCAGGTGGAGTAGCTGCGTGAACATCTCTGTGGAGCTGGAAAGTCTGTGACAAGGCACTGCTTCACGTGAATGATTGCAAATTCACATCTGTACATTTCCACTGCCATCGGACGGCCCTCACACTTCTGTTCCCATCCTGCAGGGCCGAGGACCTCCATGGCCCTGCTTAATACACTGCCTCTATATCTGGCTGCCTGTGTTTGGCAGATGCTGTTCTAGTTTGGTTAAACAGCACATGCATACTCACTCACCCTCCCAGGTTGATACAAAGGGACCAAGGACCTCGCTGAACTTTGTGGTACAAGCGGCTTCCTCCAAGGGAGGGGATCAGAGGGAAAGCCGCAGTGACATGCATGCTGCTCGGAGCGTGAACAGCATTCTCTGCGGTCTAAATTCATCCTGCTTTTATCTTACCTGGGAATGATGTGTTTTTAATTTAAAGATTTCCTAAATTATGAGACTATAACATAATAAATTTAAGTTTACCACAATAGCAAGTTCTTGGAATCCAGTCTTTGAACACTGCGAATCCAATGGGTGGTTAAACCTTGCCACCTAGTGGCCTATCACAATGTGGCCTCTAAATTTGGTGATCTTGGTTTTGGAACTGTCACATTGCTGTACATTGTTATTTCTTATTAAAAGTAATAAAAATGTTTCAATATAAAAAATAAAAAAATAAAGTAAATTGTTTACAAGGTAATAAAGAAAATGAGAGAAAACAAAAATTTAAGATTTTTTGAAGGCATGTGGTAACATTCAGTCATATTTCCCATCTTGCACCACTGTATCTGTTAATCTGAGCAACAGATTTGAAGATTAGAATAGATAATCCATCAATCACTGGTAATCAGTTGGTTTGGGTTTCCAGGTGAGGTTTGTACACTGCAGTGTCTGATTCTGTGTTCATTTCCTGGCAAACATAGTCATTGTCTGAGGAGTCCTGCTGGACAGTATTACTATATCCTCTTGTATTTGGTGAATACTGAGGCAGTACATTTATTTTTTTTTTCTTGCTTCAGAACTTTTGTTTGTTTGTTTATTTATTTTTATGGCCGGCTCAGCCCGCCCTGAGGGCAGGGCTGGCGCAGCATGTGGTGCCGGGGATCGAACTGTGGTCCCTGCAGCCGCCTAAGCTTCCCTAAGCAGGCACTTTAGACCACTGAGCCATCCTGCTACCCCCATAATGACAAATTTTTAAAAGTTGCAATTTAATGTGGCAAAATATACTTGGGTTCTCTCTGATTTTATAAACAAATTGTCTTGTATGTGTTTTTGCTTGTTTGTCTCTGCTCAATCTGTAGAAGTTGCTTTATTTGAGCTCAGTATATTTTTCTTCTTTTGTATCTTTGGAATTTTAAAACATTTGTCTATAATTTAATTTGATAGTTAGATAAATGTCATCTAAATGAAAAATATGCTTCCACTGAGTTTGCCAGCTAGTCAAAAAGATGTCAAAAATTGGTTTGATAAATGTAATGTATATTGTTGTTTATGCACTATAATTTGAGAATCTGTCATTTGTTCATAACTAATGTGTTAAATACTGAGAATGCATTTCATGGGTTATAGGATAGCTAAGCAGAGATTCCTTAGAGTGGGGAGAGACTGTTGGGCAGGACTCCAACTGATAAATAAAAAACAGCTGCCTGTAATAACATTAATGTTTTTGTTTATTAATGAGAAGCCCCAACAGTTCCATAACCTTATAGGATGGACCCCAGTACATATTATTCAAAATATATTATCGTGATATGTTTACATTGGTTATTGTCAAAAGGTGATGTTTTCAAAGAGAATAAAAAAATTAGATTTTGTGATTAAAAGATACTCTTGCTGGGGGCTGGCCAGATGGCTCAGCAGTCTGAAGCACCTACTTAGGAAAGCTTAGGCAACAAGGTACTCACACCTTCCAAATGTCCATTCTTCTGAACTATACAACTGAGATTATTTCTTTCACATTTAGACATCTACCTTTCTCTTGTACTCCAGCTATTTGCAATAAAAGGCTCATGTCAGGCCAACAGGAGGTGATTCAGTTGATAATTTTTTAACCAAAACTTATGTGGCACATTATATTTAGAGATGTTCAGCCAAGATGCTGCAGAGGCGTCACCATGGTTGTTACACTGCACTAGCATGGATGGCAACTGATGGCCAATTTTCTCTGTAAGACTATCCAACTTCTGCATGTTCACATTCTACAGATTCCACTACTAGAACTCCATAGGAAGGAGGTAGGGAATACCAGTTTTCTGACTATGTCTTATATTCAAGGTGCTTAATACTGAGATAAAATTTTAATAAGTTCTTGCTTCCTCTACAGTGTAATGTTATTGATCTTCTCTTCTGGATGTTCAACAACTGAGGTTTGGGGACCAAAAGTTAGAAAGATAGATGGCTAACAAGGTAGCCCGTCTGTTGACCCTAGGCACTGAGGACCCAGGATAGAAGAAAACCTTTGCTGCAACATCCCATAACTCCACTGAGCCCGTGATTTTCTGATGAAGGAGGTTATGGTGCCATAGAGGAAAGTCATTCTATGGCATTATGGTTTGTGTCTAGTTGGCCCCTCCAAACTTCATGCAGTCACAGGGTGGCTTCTGGAGTTTGTGATTGATTATTGTGGGTGTGGACGCTGCACCTGACTCAGCGCAGGCAATTTACATTACAGTGTGCGGTGGGGAGAGAGGCTAGCGATTCGTGCCCAGCTGATCCTTCTCCTCTTTTCTCCCTGCTCCTTGCTGCCACCGTGCCGGGCTGTTCTCTGCCATGTGCCAGTCTGCCTTGCAGCCAGCCAAGTATGGGCTGAGACCTCCAGTAACTGGCGAGCTAAATAACCCTTTCCTTCCTTCATTTTGGGTGTTGGGTATTTGTCCAGCAAGAGAAGTGTAACTGAGACAGTGTGTGGTGTGCCCAAGTGAAGTCCCAAGGAGAAAAATGTCTCCCAAGCTATCACAGAGAGCAGCTTGGTCAAGCAATGGCTGTGACTCATCTTGGTGCCTGGCACTGACAGAAGTACTCAGAGGCACTATGGTTGCTTCCAGGGCATCTTGGTTTCTTTTCTCTCATTGAGCAACTACTTACAATAATATGCAACATAACAACCATTGTTAACTTTCTATCATCTTCTTCTAAAATTATTTATTATTTTTGTTTTACGAATTCTCTATGAAATTAAAAAAAGAAGATGAAGAGTTCCTGAGACCTACATGTTTGAGAATAGTTGTCTCAGCCATTGCCAATCTCAGCCTCCAGATTGAGATAGGAACCAATAGGTCAGGGTGTGCCTTAGAGAGTAGCACCTGCCCATAAACTCAAATCAAAGAGGAATAAACTCTACTTTGGCTGGCATCCTCGGCTCCCACCTTCACCGAGAATAGAGGAGGGCTCAGCCCTGGCACCCACTCTGCTGACAGTCCTGGAACCCTGGTGCTCACGTAGAGCTGTTTCTGGAGTCTGCATGAACATCCCCCTGGAAGTGGGGACACATCCAGGCTCTTTGGGCTTTTGTGCGGTGATTCTGATGCAGCAGGTTCACAGTAGGCTTTATTTTTTTTTTTTTTCAGCAGAACATATTTATTGAGGGAGAGAAAGCTCCTGTCGGACAGAGGGACAGGAGGAGAGCCACTGAGTAGATGGTCTCCCTGTGGTGGGCTTTAGATGCAGTGGTTTTACCAAGCATCCAAACAAATGCCTACCAAGGTTGGGAAGGGCTGCGCCATCTACTGGTGAGCCAGTGCTGGAAAGTGGGAGGTAGAGGTGGTGGAGGGCTGCCAAATTCACCGAGACATGTGGGGTGGGGGTGTAAGCAGAGCTGTGGGGCTCAGAAGTCCACATCCGCTGCTCCAGAGGCACAGCCATCTGCCCCCTCTTTGACACCTTAGGAGGATGCAGAGTCCTCACTGTTCCGAGTCAGGTGAAAGTGGCCCATTCTGCATGTGTATATGCGTGCGGGAAGCCGTAGAGGCCTTAGAGAGCAAGGAGATTATGGAGGCGGAGAGTGGAGGAGATAAGGGACCATCTGGGAGTAAGGGGCTAACAGGTCATTGCCCCGTCAAAAGTAAAATTAGATCAAGTCAAAAACAAAACAAAACAGGGGCCTGGCAGGATGGCTCAGTGGTCTAAAGCGCCTGCTTAGGAAGGCTTAAGCAACTGCTGGGACCATGGCATCACATGCTGCACCAACCCTGCCCTCAGGGCAGGCTGAGCCGGCCATAAAAACAAACAAACAAAAGTTCTGAAACAAGAAAAAATAAAAACAAAACAAAAACAAACAAAAAAACCCTACTTAGATCTTTGTTGTGGATCGAGCTATAGATTGCTACCCAGAAGACCTCAGGGAAGTGGTGAGAAGCCAGCTCTACAGCAGTGACCCCACAGTGCAGAGAGCAGGACTCTGAGAAGGAAGTGCTGTGTTGTGGCCTTTGTCATGGTTGGCTGCTGCATTTTAACTTCCTTTTTTACTGCCTATAACTGACTGATTTAATTTCAGTGGGTTTTTGGACAAGGATACAGAGTTCATGTTTCAGTTATGATTTGAGCTAGTGTTGCAGGCAGCTATGAGGGCTGAAGTTTGGGCTACGTGTTGTGATGGTGAATTTTGACTGTCAACTTGATTGTCCTGTGAGAGCCCTGGGAGATTAGTAAAGCTGCTTCTAGGTGTGCCGGGAGGGCCATGTGGATGGGGCCCTGGGAGCAATAACTGGCCCTGGCCCTTGGCTCTCCAGCTCCAGTCCTTGTTCTCTCTCCCAGGCCACCATAAGCCAGGCAGGTTGCTCTGCCACTCCCTCTATCAGGGTGCTTCTGCCCTGGAGCTGCTTGATGGTGGCCTGAGACTGCCGAGACTGTGAGCCCAGATAAACCTTTCCCATCGCATGTGTGTGTTTGGTGTTTTGTCCAAGCATGAGGGACTAATGCACGCGGTGTGGGCAGCTGGCTGTATATCTAGCCCACACCCCTACTACTGTTTTTCTTTTCTTTTTTTTTTTTTTTTTTTTTTTTTTTTTTTTTTTTTTTTTTTTTTTTTTTTGTCTTTCTGAGACAGTGTCTCGCTATGCAGTTCAGGCTGGCCTTGAGCTCACTTTGGTAGCCCAGGCTGGTCTCGAACTCGCACCGATCCTCCTGCCTCAGCCTCCCGAGTGCTGGGATTACAGGCGTGCGCCACCACGCCCGGCTACAACTACTGTTTTTCTTTCACAACCTCTTTCTCCTGCTCCTTTTCCTCCTCTTTCTCCTCCTCTTCCTCCTCCTCCTCTTCCTCCTCCTCCT
>PVJA010018653.1:0-39552 GCA_004027025.1 Myocastor coypus
TTACCCAAACTTAATCAAGAAGACACAAAAACTCTCAATAACCCATTAACAGCCAAAGAAACCCTAAATGTAATAAAAAGCCTATCGACAAAGAGAAGTCCGGGACCTCATGGATTCACCACTGAATTCCACAAGAAGTTTATAGAAGACATAATCGCAATACTCCTCAAATTCTTTAATGAAACTGAAAAGGAAGCAATCCTTCCAAAATGATTCCTAGAGGCAAGTATTACAC
Source organism: Myocastor coypus (assembly GCA_004027025.1). Taxonomy (NCBI): domain Eukaryota; kingdom Metazoa; phylum Chordata; class Mammalia; order Rodentia; family Myocastoridae; genus Myocastor; species Myocastor coypus. The sequence continues at coordinate 236 of PVJA010018653.1, forward strand.
TGATACCAAAATCAGAGAGAGATGGAACTAGAAAAGAAAACTACAGGCCAATTTCTCTCATGAACATAGATGTAAAAATCCTCAATAAAATACTTGCCACTAGAATGCAACAAGTCATCCAGAAGATTATACACCGTGACCAGGTAGGATTCATACAAGGGATGCAAGGATAGTTCAATATACACCAGTCTATAAATGCAATACACTATATCAATAGAACCAAACCAAAAATCATGTGCTTGTCTCAATTGATGAAGAAAAGGCCTTTGACAAAGTGCAACACTCATTCATGTTCAAAGTCCTACAGAAAATTGGAACAGAGGGCCTTTAGCTCAACCTGATAAAAGCCATCTACAACAATTCAACAGCTAGCATAATTCTAAATGGGGAAAACTGAAGTGTTTTAGTCTCAAATCTGGTACAAGACAAGGATGGCCCCTATCACCACTCCTATTCAATATAGTTCTGGGATTATTAGGTACAGCCATTAGACACACGAAAGCGAAATAAAAGGAATAAGAATAGGTAAAGAAGCTAAACTATCCCTATTTGCAAATGACATGATAATCTACTAGGAAAACCCAGAAAACTCCACCAAAAAGCTACTAGAACTAATACACAAATTCAGTAGCATAGCAGGTTATAAAGTCAACACACAATAGTCCATAGCATCCCTCTACACAGATAACAAACACACTGAGAGAGGAATTAGAGAAACATTACCTTTTATGATAGCCCCCAAGAAAATAAAATACGTAGGCATTAACCTAAGGAAGTAAAAGACCTTTTCAATGAAAACTACAGTACTATGAAAAAAGAGACCCTAGAGGATTTGAGAGAATGGAAAGATATTTCCTGCTCGTGGATAGGCAGAACCAACATTGTGAAGATGTCCGTCCTCCCTAAATTGTTATATAGATTTAATTCAGTTCCTATGCAAATACCATAACAGCTCACAGACCTGGAGAAATCATTTCTATAATTTTCTTGGAAACAAAGAAGACCCAAAATTGCAAAGACAACTCTGGGCAACAAACGTATGGCAGGAGGCATTACAATTCCTGACCTAAAGTTATACTACAAAGCTACACTAATAAAATCAGCCTGGTATTGGCAAAAGAGTAGACCTAAGGATCAGTGGAATCGATTAGAAGATGCAGAAGAAAATACAAATACACTCAGCTACCTTATTTTTGACAAAGGCGCCAAACACGCTCACTGGGTGAAAGATAGTCTCTTTAACAAATGGTGTTGGCAAAACTGGCTCTCTACATGCCAAAAACGAAACACTTGACCCTATTCTATCACCAAGCACTAAACTAACGTCGAAATGGATTAAAGATCTAAATATTAAAAGAGAAACATTAAATATTCTGAAAGAGAAAGTGGGAGGAAATCTTGAAGACATCAGAGTAGGCAAAAAGCTCATGGACAGAAATCAAAATGCACATTTATCACTTGAAAACAACAACAAATGGGACCTTCTCCACCAAAGAAGGTTTTGCACATCAAAAGAAATTACCAAAAAAGTGAAAAGACAACCCACAAATTTTGAAAAGATTTTAAGTAATCAATATTCAAGCAAAGGTCTTGTATCTAGAATTTACAAAGAACTGAAAACCGTTAGGGTCCCAAAATTCAAAGATCTAATCCTGAAATGTGCATCTGAGATGAACATCCAATTCTCAGAGAAAGAAATTCACCAAGCCTGTAAATACATGAAGAAATGCTCCACATCGCTAGCCATCCGTGAAATGCAAATTAAAACAACACTGAGATACTATCTCACTCCAGAAAGAATGGCTATCGTAAAGAAATCAGCCAACAACAAATGTTGGAGAGGCTGTGGGGAAAAAGGATTCCTTCTTTACTGCTGGTAGGAATGCAGATTGGTGTAACCATTATGGAAAGTGAATTGCAGGATCCTTAAAAAACTAGAACTGGAGATCCCATTCAATCCAGCTATCCCTCTACTGGGAATTTTCCCAGAAGAACTGAAGACATTATACCATAGTGATATCTGTGCGCCTATGTTTATAGCATCCCAATTCATAATAGCCAAATCTTGGAAACAATCAAAATGCCCATCTTTTGAAGAATGGTTGAAAAGCATGTGGTATTTTCATAAAATGGAATATTACTCAAGTATAAAGAATGATAAACTGGAAGACTTCATATATAAATGGATGTACATTGAACATATACTCATAAATGAAATAGACCAGACCTACATGTGTAAATATTGTATAGTCTCCCAGTGTAAGAACTCTAAAGAAGAAATAAAAATGGAAGGGCCTAACACAGCTGAATGGCAATCAAAGACTTAAGGATTAAACAACGAAGTGACTGGAAGCAGAAAAGAGAGGAAGCATAGCAGGAACAAATCCATGCACTTATGTACCAGGATGAATCAGATATTGGTCCTAAGAACCTTTAAAAGATTTTTCACGCTTGGGATGACTGTTCTTCTGGTCTTTTAGAGGTGTACCAAAAAAAGGGGGGTGTTGGTTGCAAGTAGGCTTAAATTAACAACCTCCAACATTGCCAGTTTCACTGGTAACTCCATGAAAATAGGGAACATTGGACTATGTATACAGCTACTTCCTCTCAGCTCAAAGAGAAGAAATTTTTTTCTTTTTCTCTTAATTTTTTTTATTTTCTTGTTTTTTTCTTTTCTCTTTCCTTACCAGTATCAATCAGAAAATTCATGTCTACACTCTATGCTCTGTATAACTATTATGAAGACAACAGTATGCAATGTGTCAGTTATTGAGAATGTACTACTAATGTGTTTTGAAACTATTTTATTGTTATTTCTTATTAAAATGATAAAATAAAAAATAAAAAATAAAATTAATTTAAAAATAAAAACATCAAAATTGAATATAATAAGAAGGCCATGATATGTTCATGAGAACAGCCAAAATCCCAAACACTGACCACACTTAGTTGGTGAGAATGTGAAACAAGAATTCCTTTTTGCTGTTGTTGGGAATGTAAGATAAGTCTACTTTGGAAAGTATTATTAAGTTTTGCACAAAGCTAAAAACAGTTTTAGATATGATTCAGCAGTCATGCTTTTTCACATTTATTTTAACTTAGCTTAATTTTTTTTTTGTCTTTTTGATACAGGGTGTCACTGTGCAGTTGAGGCTGGCCTTAAGCTCACTTTAGTAGCCCAGGCTGGTCTCTAACTCACATCAATCCTCCTGCCTCAGTCTCCCACGTTCTGGTATTACAGGCATGTGCCACCACATCTGCTTAGCTTAAAATTGATTTACGTAAAAATACTGTGCAAACAGGCATGATGGCACATTTCTGTCATCTCATCTACCTGGAAGGTTGAAGCAATGGGGCTAGAAGCTTGAGACTAACTTGGTCAACTTAGCAAAACTGTTTTTAAGAAAAGAAGTAGAAAACACTTGGGATGTAGGTTAGTGGTGGATTGCTTTTCTAGCATGTGTGAGGCCCTGGGTTTGAACCATAGGGACACACACACACACACACACACACACACACACAGTACACACAAACACATACTATACATACAGAGATGTTAATAGTAAAATTACTCATAGTTTTCAAAACTTTAGTACATGAAGAGATAAGCTACAGTATAAACAACAGAATATTAATTTGTGGTAAAAGGAAATGGATGATTAAACCTGGGAATGTAGCTCAGTGATAAGCACCTACCTGGCAAGCAGAAGCTCCTGAGTTTGATTCCCAGTGCCAAACAAACAAACAGGCTGGGAATGTAGTTCAGTGTCAACAGTCTGGGTTCAGTGCTCAGTACTAAAAGAAGTGGATCATTGAGCCATGAAATCACACAGCAAAACCTTAAACATATATTACTAAGTGAAAGCAGCAATACTGAAAAAGCTACACGCTCTGTGATTCCAACTACATTACATTTTTGAATAGACAAAACTGTAGAGAAAGGAAAAAAGTGATTACCATGTGCTAGTTAGGAAGAATAAATAAGCATAGCACAGAGGAACTTCAGAGCAGGGAAACTACATGATACTCTGGGATTGTATATGGGTCATTATAAATTTGCCCCAATCTGTGCAATGTGTAATGCCAAGAGTACACTGCCAATTACAACATGGACATTTTGTGATGATTTTCCACTGAAGTTTCATGAGTCACAGAAGCTGTACCACTCAGAATGGTATTTTGATAGTAGGACCTTCAGGCCTATGTACAGTCAGAGGGAAGGTGGGGGCTGTACCTTCTGCTCACTTTTGTTGTGAACTTAAAACATCTCTGAAAAGCAATTTATTTTAATAAAGTAATACTTGCTCTCCTCCCTGAACATGATCTCAGCAGTTAAACCATAGGGCGTGGTGAGCCTTTGTATACCCCCTATCTTCCTGTCCTATTCTCATAATCATGCTTCTGTCATACTGAATATTTCTTGCCCAGGCATTTCTTCTCTTTGAGTCAAGTGAAATTATATTGACCATTCACGGAGGTGACTCAAATGCCTGGCTATACATATAGCATTATCTTATATGTGTAAAAAAACACTCAAATTTTGATTTATAAGGAGAAGCTTAGCCTGTTCTTAAATTTCTTGTAAGCTAGGATAATATTTACTTCAAGCATCTTAGGGTAACTAAGTGAAAGTAAAAGTTGTCAGCTTTCAGTCATTCCCAGGCAGCTCATCTACAGCAAGTGTCAATGTGAGGTAAGTGTTGGGAGTAGCTGGGTGACTGAACAAGAGAGAAGGTTTTGAGGTCACTTGCCTTGAACAAGGGTTGAATTTAAGCTCTGCTAGTGTCTAGCAGTGAGGCATTGGCTAAATTACTAATCTCAGGGCTCTTACCTGTGAAGGTGGAAATGCTATGCTTATATCAGATTGCTGGCAAGTAAGAATGTGTACATGTGCTGGCTGTTTGTAAAAAGAGCTCAGGGGCAGTGGGTACTTGCATAAAACACAACTTGTTTCTTTTTAATTGCCTTCTGCCCACCCCTCCTTTCTTCCTCATTTAATTTCCCTCTCCCTGTGTTCATTCCTATTGGTATTGTCAATCTTAGATACAGTTTATGGCATAAAATGCTTATATTCACTGAGGTTATTACATTCCTGTTCATGGCATATCTTATTATATTCTACTTATTTCCCTTTACCATCCTCCTCAACCCTCATCTTTGATATCTTAGACCTCTCCCCTTTGATACTATAAAATGATGAACACTTAACATTGTTAAGGCCAAGGAAGAACATATGAATCATCTAGTCAATACTCTTTCACAGATAGTAAAATGACTCCCTAAAGGATTTGGTGGCATTTTCTTGGCCAATTTTGGAAGAAAGACTTGAATTGAGCATATCTATTCTGAATCCAGATCTATCTCTCCCATACCCCCACCACCAAGGGGCTCAGTGTTTTTTCTCCTTGCCAAAGAACACATAAGAACATCTTACAACTTCTCATTTTGTGATGCTTAGCAAGGGAAGAGTGTAGTAGAATCATAGACCCAGCAGAGCATTGACACCCCAACCCCACAGGGTACCTCCTATAAGGTCTCAGCCTGGATTCAAGCCAAACAGTATCAGGGTTTTCTAGTCATCAAGTGAGTGTCATCTGTGAGAAGCATTTCGCCACGGTTCCTTAAGCTGAAAGCTACAACTCCCAGCCTCTCAAATGAGAAAGAAAAGATGTCGGGTAAAAACTGGCTTCCTGCTTCCATTGAAATATGAAAATGAAATATAAAACCCAAGGGTTCTTTCCAAGTAAATGAGGGCGTTTGAACTAGACAAGTCACATTATTGGTCCCAAGACTGGAATTAAATTCGAAACATTGACAAAGAACAATGAAATTATTCATCAGGACAAGTGGTATTTTTATCCTTAAAGCTGAGCAAAGATGCCTGAGAAGCTAAAAAGAAAAAAAAAGTGAATAAACTTTGCACCACAACCCTATTTCCCCTTACCAGTTCTTCTTTTATCTATCTTATTTATTGCTGTTCTATTTAAAACTTCATTTGCATAAAGACTTCTGCTCCCATATATGTACATACACACAAGCATTAGACTTTTCCTTTCCTTATAACTTCCCTTATTTTTCTGCTAGACAAAAATATACAAAGATGTTAAGGTCATATTTAACTTAATTTATACCATGTAAGTTCAAGTATAGTTTATACACTCCATGTGAAAGAATAAGAGAAAATATTTGGAGAAGTCCACACAGCTCCCAGGTTGACAAGATTTTGTAAGTCATGCTTAGAAGGATTGTACTTTTCATAATCTAGTTTTTATTTGACATCATAATTATGTGTATATAGTATAGGTAATCAGATACATGTACATAATATAAAAGAATCAAAATGGGGTAATCATTATTTTCAATTTCTTTAATATTTCTCATTTCTTTATGTTGGAATCCTGCAAGTTCCTTTTCTTCCTAGTTTTTAAACAAAATAGGTAAGAAACTGTAAATTACACTCACCTCATTGTGCTACATAATACAATAATTTTTTCTCCTTTCTAATTTTATTTTGGTAACTGCTACCCACACCTCTAATTTACTTCCTTCATCCTTCTTAGCTTCAAGTAATCACTGTTCCACAACATCAACATTTTTAGTTTTACATGAATAAGAACATATATCTGTGCCTCTAAATTTTTATTTTGTTTTAAAGAAAATATAAACTAAATTCTAAAACAATAGGATAGGAAGGCAATGACCCACTCATGTGGTTGCAAATGATGAGACTTCGTTATTTTAAGGCTGAACAATATTATATATATTTATGTATCAATTTTGTTTATTCATTTATTGATGGACACTTCCACTGATTTAAAAAAATTCTTTTCAGTCAGCTGTGCTGGGAAAATTGGATACTCATATGTGGAAGAGTGAGCCATGTACAAAAATCCACTCATGGGAGCCAGCGAGATAGGTCAGTGGACTAAAAAGCATTTTTAGGCAAGTACAGGAACTGTGGCTTAGTCCCTGGCACCACATGCTATGGCAGCCCTACCCCCAGGGTGAGCTGAGCTGGTCAGACTCCGGACATAGTGGCTCACACCTGCAATCCCACTGCTGGGGAGCCTGGAAGTAGGAGGATCACCCTGAGTGTAAGCTCAGTAGTGAGACCCTGTATCAGCCAAATACATTTTAAAAATCTACTCAAAACAGACAGCAGGCCTAAATGCAAGACCTGAAAACTATGAAACTATAAGAAAAAAATATAAGTGAAATATTTCACTATAATAGTCAAAGCTTCTTTTTTAGCTAAACACATTCAAACAAGTATTAAAATAGACAAATACAATTATCCTAAATAAAAGCTTTCACAAAGCTAAAGAAACGATGGGATTAAGAGACAACCTACTGAACAGGAGAAAATATTTGTAAATTATTCATTTGACAGTGGGTTGTTACCTAGAATATTACTAAAATCCCAACACTTAAAAATATAAAAACAAATTATCTGATTTTTAAAAGGGCAAATGATATAAATATTCACTTCTCAGCAGAAGACATACAAATAGCCAACAGATGTACGAAAATAGTTCAACATCACTAGTCCTCAGAGAAACCAAAATCAAAACCACAAGGTATCGTTTTTCTCTAATCAGAATGACTATCATCAAATAAAAAAGCAAAAAGTAGCAAATTCTCAAGAGGATTCAGAGAAAGGGGAACTCTAATATACTGCTGGTGGGGATGTAAATTAGCGCAGCCACTACAGAAAATAATGCAAATGCTCATTAAAAAGTCCAAAAATAGAACTATCATATGCTCCAACTATCCAAATTCTGGATATACACCCAAAGAAAGTAAAATTAATATGGCAAAGGGACACCTGCATTCCAATATCTATTGCAGCATTATCCTCAGTAGTCCACGCATGTGATCAGTATTGTATTTTTAAGCCTCCACAATGTATCATAGAAGTTGAGCCTCAAAGCGACACGTACCAATGACTGTCCCTAACTTATCAATGACAATGCCCTTCCACCACCCTGTGGAGCACTAGCTACCTCCAGTTAGCATTGTTCTCACTCTGAGATATCTGGTCTTTTGGAATTAGGTGTAAATAGCCTGCCAAAGAAGCTTCTCATCCATAGTCAACTTCATTTTGTGCAGAAAGGGCGACGCTGGTGATTCATCGTAGCTGAATAGAAAATGAACCATGTTAGAGCGACTCAGAGAAAATTCAACAGACATACATCCTGATGTCAAAGTAAATCCAAAATAAAAGAAGTGTAGATCAAATAAAAGACAGGCAGAGTACTTTATAAAATGATAAACCAGCCTACAAGGCTCCAGGGAAACTGTCACCTGCATGCAGAGAGGTTTCCAAAAAAACTGCTTGACTACAGTAGAGGGGCTGAATAGAGCAACACCACATAGATTCGGGATATAATGTCCCTTCCCACTTTTTCTTTTACCACACAGAGCCACTGCTTCCTGGCAGCAAACTTCACCAGTACACACAGGGATGAGTGACCAACAATGTATATAAATCATTGTTAATATTCTGTTATCTTTTTTTGAAATTCTGCATAGCTTCTATTGCTTTTGATTTGCTTTGTCTTTGTCTTTGATTTTTCTCTTTAAAATAAAAATTTTCAAAAGAAACCACTCTCTCTCTAGTGAGCTGACAAGTTTTTCTTTTTTGTCATGTACCATAGCAGCTAGCTGGAACCCCAGCAATAGTTAGGAACTGCAGCTAGACAGTGAAAGTAGTTAGTGGAATAGCACAACTCTGCCTGTCCTGTGACCAGTGGCATGAGAGAGGGACAGGGACACATAAGATTTAAGTAAACATAAGGGCTGTGGAGATAGCTCAGTAGCTTAAGCACCTGCCTGGGATTTAAGCAGTCTTTCCGTGCTGCAGAGCAACCAATGGCAGCTTGTACTCATCCACACAGAGGAGGAGATTTAAAGGGGAATGAACAGCCTTGGACTATCTACAACAGTGATAATACCCTTCCCACCACACTGTGACAGATTGTGTGGAAGAACAGAAACTAGAACAGGAGTTTGTGCAAGGCCTGGGAGGAGGCAACCATGACCAGACGGAGCAAGCCAGCCTGGCACTGCTGGAGGATACAACTGAAACTGGGAGAGTGACGCAAAGACACAGAGGGTAAGGACACATGGGCAGAGCAATGGGGCACACACAGGAAGTTGCTGGCTGAACATGGCCTCAGACCCCAGAGTCAGAGGTCAAGATCAGACTGGTGCCCAGCACGAATCCTGCTGGACACTTCATGGTACCATTTTGAGCTCTGATTTGGACACTGCCACAGATCTGTGGACAGCACAGGATTTTATTTGTTCTGTTTGTCTTCTATTTTTCTTTATTTCATGTTCCTCTTTCTATCTGTCTCTTTGTTTTGTTTCTTTGTCATTTAGGGTTTTGCTTTTATGATTTGTTTTATACCATTAATCTTATTTCACTTTTTTCTCAAGTGTCTTTCTTGGTTGTTTTCTCTTTGATGTTTTCATGTCAGAGAACACTGTCTCTAGACCTTCTGGTTCCCTTTCACATTCTTTTATTTTCTCCTTCATTCTTTCTTTCTTGTTCTCCTTTCCAGCTACTAAAACCTTGGGTGATCATCCTTTGTAATGCCCTCTTATATCTGCTGTTCCTCTTTATTTCTCAGTTTTGTTCCTAACCCTCTTAAATTTCCAACTCACAGAGTAAAATCTGTTAAGAAGAAATCCATTGCCCACAAATTCCTAGTTTATATTGGATTTTTAAAAATATAACTGTAGCTATTGCTCCTATGGCTAGAGGTACCAAATTTATGGTTACTGTGGTATGTCAGTTTCTAAGCTATGTTTGCTGTTATTGTTATTGGTATTTTATACTATTTTATCCATGATGTCATAGCTGTTGTAATCAGTTGTTCTCCCCTATATAGCAATACTGTGACTGTCTGGAGTCATAATCACCACTATAGTCCAACACCAAAGGGCTGGGAGCTAAGACAGACAGACGTCAACTTTTCATCCCTAATAAATTTGGAACATTGAATCTTGGCACAGACACAAAGGCCAAGAGGCACCTACATATAGAAGACGTCCCTGAGGAATAGACATTTCCTAGGGAAGCCTTGATACTACTACTAAGGCTACCTACCATAAGCTATTTACAAGCACCAAAATGGGAAACAAAATAAACTTAAAAAATAGAAACCAACAATGCCAATTGTGCTAATAACCCACTAGTATTATGGAATATGGGACTACACATACAACTACTTTATTTTAGCTCAACAAAAAGAAATATTTGTACCAATACTGTTTAGAAAAGTTATGTCTGCATCTTGTATTCTGAACAACTACTATGAAAACAACAATATGTATTATATTAATTATTCTGGCTGTCTTACTAACATATTTGGAACTGTCTCATTGTTTTCTTCTTAAAAGTAATAATAGTCTTTAAAAAATGACAAGACAAAGGATGAAAACACAACCTCAAGTCTCCAGCCAGCCAATGCAAGTCATAGGGCCATCCGAAACTGTTGTAATCAGGGTTTGCAAGGGAATAGATTTCATAGAGCACACATAATTTATAAGATTATTTTATAATATTCACACAAAATGTCATATACTGGAGAGTGTAAGAGATCTGTCCACACACTAAGCACCAAAGAATCCAGCTGAGGGCCTGGATCCATGAGCATGTCCTCCATGAGCCCAATTGAAGGTTTAAATCCACTACAATATCTCATGCAAGTCTACATCAAGGACTTGGCTTAGAAGGGCCCAAAGGCCAGTATTGGAAGCTAGCAAGCCTATGTTACTGGGGTGCAGCATCTATGCCAACAAGCTGAGAAATCTGTACTGGAGCCAGGAAACAGCTCAAATAAGAACCACAGCTCCCCATTAGAAAGCCAAAGCCATCCTCAGTGACGGTGAGGACCCTAGCTCCTCCTTTGAGAACATTTGAGCTCATACCAGGAAAACCAGCATGACAAACGTCTCCAGAATGGCACATCATATTCCCCTCCAGTCCTCCTTTTATAGAGTTGGCAATAATCTGGATGGGTATTCCACACCCAGACCCATGCTGACTCAGTTCAGCTGGGTGGTGCAAGTTGGCCATTAGTTAATCTGTCACAAAAAGCCACCCACTTGAATTTTCTGAAATGATAGCAGTAGAAGTAACAAAATAGGAGGAAAAAAATCAGATTAGAAATAATATTGTAGGTAAAAATGAAAATCAAAATACAGAACTTCCTCAATGAATGTAGAGTAGATCCAGAATTTTAAAAATAGAGAATTTTGGGAAAGTTATGTAAATCATGATTGCCCAATATTGGAAAGAATTGGAATATATGAAATAGATGCAAATAGATATCCAAGATATTAAAAGATTAACTGAAAGTATACACAACCTTCAACAAAGATGAAGACAAAATTTCAGGTCTACAAGACAGAATTGTGTTAAACAACAACAACAAAAAAGGTATTTAGTTTGGTGGACCTGCTGGCTAGCACTGCAGAATGCAGATAGACAGTGGGCAACTATGGGATCTAGAGTCTGGTTCAGTCGCAACACCTGTGTGGAACTGTACATCACAGAATGCAGACAGACACCAGAGGGCTGTGGGGGACTAGTGAGGAATGGATAAAGAAGATGGGGTATTTCTACACAATGGAGTATTACTCAATTATAAAAAAGATAAATTTGAGTCTTTCATTGGTAAATGGATGCGACTAGAGGTTATATGTTTAAGCGAAATAAATCAGACTCACATATGTAAACATTGTATTGTCTCACTAATGTAAGAACCTGAAAGAGTAAAGAAAATATGAAAGGTACAATGGATACTGTGAAAAAGGAAAGGAGCGGTTCAAAGGGAAGGAAGTACTGTGATGAAGAGAAGGTCAAGTGAGGGAAGGGAAAGAAGATATATCTATGTATGCAGAATGGCTTCCATAATTGTACCTGCATGACAAGCACATGGTTTCAAGTTCGATCAAGTACTGAAGAAAAAAAAAATCGGCAGACTTATCAACATAAACCTTTAAGTCAAAGAAACACTCGAGGGAAGAATTTCATATCCTGAAAGAAAACAAACCTCCATACCAGACTGATCCACCCCTGCAAAACTATCTTTCAATGTCAGTGCAGAAATATTTTATTGACAAAGAACAGAAGAAATTAACAAACACCAAGCCAGCATTTCAAAGCGTGCTGAAGGATATTTTGGAGTGAAACAAAAGAGCCACAATTCCAAGAGGACCAATAGAAAAGACAGTAAGTAGGACAATCAATTAAAGAGAGGGAAGAAGTGGGAAGCAATAGAAAAATAATGTGACAAGAATAAGCTAATATATAGCAGTTATAACCATCAATGTAAATTGTCTCAGTTCATGAGTACGAAGAAACAGAGTAGCAGAAGAGATCAAGAAACAAAGTCCAATAATACAGTGTATACAAGAAACACATTTAACTAAAAAGGAAACATGTGGGCTGAAAGTCAAATGATAGAAAACAATATTCCATGTTTCAAGGACCCAGGAAAAAGCAGGAGTGGCTATTCTATTTACAAACAACGTGAACTTCAAGCCAAGATTGATCAAAAGAGACAAAGAAGATCACTACATGCATAAGAGAAAATTCTAAAATAAAGGGATAACAATCATAAATAGTTATGTATTAAATACAAATGCACCTACCCATATAAAACAAGCATTACCAGACATGAAAAATCAAAAAGCATTAATACAATTGTAAAGGGGGACCTCAGTACTCTCCTGTCACAAGTAGGCAAGGTCAAGTGAACAAAAATCAGCAAAGAAAGAGCAGAACTGAAACAAATCTACAGAAAAATGAATAGTTGTAGATGCCTACCAACTGTTCAACCCACAATATCAGAATATACATTCTCTGAGCTGTACGTGGATGTTCTTCAAAATAGAAAACATACTAGCCCATAGAACATGTTTATGTCAATTACCCTCAAAGAATGGCTTTCTTTGCATCCCATAAGTTCTAGTATGTTGTATCAATATTAGATTGGCTTTGAAGTATAGAAACATTTCAAGAACATGAGATCATAGTTGTTGATTCTTTGAAGTATTTCTCATGAAGTTTGGCCTTTGTTCTTGAGCTCTCTACCTACTGCTATCTTTACAATTTCTAGAATCAACCTAGCAACCATGCTGGCATGTGAGGTAGACCACACTGGACCTGCCAGAAACTCATTTCACCCAGCAACCAGGCCTGGTGTGTGACTGAGACCACCCTGGGCCAGCCAGAAACTCATTACCTAGCAACCAGATCCAATGCGTGAGACCACACTAGGCCCACTGGAAACTCATTCCAACTGAGCAACCAGCATGTGAGTGGAACTTCATCCATCAGACAGGCTCAGTGTGGAAAACTGCTGCAGAACTCCCTGCAGAGAGACTAGAGACAAGATCCACCGAGCTGATCCAGGATCAGAACATCTTGCCAGAGTGGCACAGCAGGTTCACCTCAAAGGGCTGCAGCAGGAAGATGTGGGGCTCAGCAGACAGACCCAAGCCACACTCGCATGGATGAGTTTGAACTTGGAAGATGCAGATCGGGTGCTAAGGTAAGACCTTTACCAAAGCTCTATGCCAAAGGTCAAGAGGCAGGGCTCTACAAAATGACAAAGAGAAGGAATAAAAGGCAGTCTCAGATTCTGAACCTACCCAGAACAAATGCAGGAGACAATAGCATAGAAGTTGAAAATCACACAGTAGAAATGTCTGAAATACCATTTGAAGGAAAGAAACAACTTCAGAAGGGTATAGAGCAAATCAGATCAGAAAGAATGTCTGAAGTAAAAAAAAAAAAAAGAAATAATACCTATAATAAAATAAGTACTAAATGCTTCTAAAGAAGACTCTGATTAAAAATACAGGAGAATACAAAAAAATTATGGAATCCTTGAATGAGCAATACAGGAAAGTAATAGAATGTATGAAGCAGATTCAAAGTGCTATACAGGAACTTAAAACCTCAATCACAAGCTTGCAAAACCATTTCAATGCAAGTGAAAATAGACTTACAGACCTTAAAGATGCCATTGCAGCTAGTGAAGAGGTAAGCAAAGATCTCTTAAAAAGTAGGACACAAGAAAAATAACTCAACATCTGCAAGATGATACAAAGATGAACAGTGTAAGATTTATAGCCATCAATGAGAAAGATGTGTTCAAATGATTTAAAAAGAATGTTGGCAGAAGTAATAGCAGAAAATTTCCCAAATATGGGGAAACAATTTGACATTCAGTCGCTGAGGCATGAAGAACTCAAAATAATATCAACCTAATTAGAACCACACCCAGATGTGTAATAATCAAGATCCCAGAAATTCAACAGAGCAACAGTATATTAAAAACCACTAGAGAAAAGAAACAGATCACATTTAAAGGAAAACCCATTAGAATAATGGTACATTTCTCTTTTCAAACCATCAAGTCAAGAAGAGCATGGAGCTAAGCACTTTACGTCTTGCAAAAAAAAAAAAAAATCCTGTTCAGACTGCTGTACCTGCAAAACCTTCTTTCAAGTTCAATGGAGAAGTGAAATACTTCCAGGACAAAGAGCAATGAAAGAATTTCATGGTAACAAAGCCAACCCTGAACAGTTTATTAAAAGCTATTCTAGAGAGGGATCAAAATGACCATAACTCTATGAAGGAGAACAAAAATAACCCACTAAATAGGGCAAAGAATTAAACACAGGAGAAATAGAGTTATGCAATATCAGTCTTTCAACTATTTTTTTGTATACAGCAGCAGAATGCTTCCATCAGCATACTCCAAAAAGGGACTTATCCTGTACCTTATGGGTCATGATACTGTCTGTTTTACAGGGTGGATATCAAGGAAATAGCAGTTAGCTCAGTCCAACAAGTGATACCTGACCACCAGTATCCAGCATCCTGGACACTGTCCACATCTACCTCATACTGGAACTTTGTGCGATATGCTATGCCCAACCTGTTAGAAGTTCTGGACATATATTTGCCATTCCAGTATTTGGGTTGTGTTTTTTGCTTAGTAATTCTTTATACCATGGAAACATTTTCTTACTTGATATCTTTGTATACAGTAGCCTATCAAATACTATGCAAGTACTCTTAATTGATTACATATTCATACATATGATGTACAAAATTCTGGCGTCTAAATTGGACTCATGATTTGATTTCAATTTTGGAATATTGTTTTAAGTATGTAATATAATTTTATTTATTTATTTATTTTTCTATTTATTTATTTATTTATTTATTTGGCGGTACTGGGGTTTGAACTCAGGTGCTAGAGCATGTAGTATTATTTTCCATCCTTTAACTTTTAGCCTATGAGTTTCTTTATGAGTTAAGTATGTTTCTTTTTTTTTTTTTTTTTTTTTTTTTTTTTTTTTTGTCTTTTTGAGACAGGGTCTCGCTATGCAGTTGAGGCTGGTCCTGAGCTCACTTTTGTAGCCCAGGCTGGTCTCGAACTCGCACCAATCCTCCTGCCTCAGCCTCCCGAGTGCTGGGATTACAGGCATGAGCCACCACGCCCGGCTATGAGTTAAGTATGTTTCTTGTATATAGCATATCGTTGGATTCTGCTTCCTTATCCACTCTGCCAGTCAATTTCTTTTAATTGGAGAATTGAGTACATTTACATTGTTGGTTGTAATTGAAATGTATTGACTTATGATTGACATGACTTTTACTTACTATCGTTTACCCCTTTTTCTCCTGTGTTTAATTGTTTGCCCTATTTGGTGTGTTCTTTCTGTTCTCATTTATGGAGTTTGGGTTGGCTTGGTCCCTGTTGAAACTATTTTTTAGTAGTCTGTGTAGGGTTGGCTTTGACATCATGAAATTCTTAAGTTGTTCCTTGTTTTGGAAGTATTTCATTTTCCCCTCATTTGGAAGAGAGTTTTGCAGGGTATAACAGTTTGGGCTGGAATTTGTTTTCTTGTCTTTTTTTTTTTTTTATGGCCAGCCTATTCTGCCCTGGGGGCGGGGCTGGCACAGCATGTGGTGCTGGGGATTGAACCATGGTTCTTTGTCATGGAAGTATATTATTTCACCATTGAATTTGGTAGATAATTTTGCAGGATGCCAGACGGCTCACATTGACAATTCAAGAACAAGCTTGAAGGTGTATACTCTGCCTAATAACAGTCATCTAGAGAAAACATCCTCTCATGCTTTCACAGAGAGCCAACTGGTCAAGCAATGTCCATGACACATCCTGATAGCTGACACTGTCAACAATTCTACAAAGCATTGCACATGATTTCAAAGTAAATCCTGAGGGGCTTTGACCAACCTTGGGAAATACAAAAGTTACATATTTTGCTATACAGGTCTTGCTGTAACTTACCTTTACCCACCCAATGGAAAAGTTTAACCATGAGGCATCAAACGTAAAATTAGATTAGTATGCTGAGCTGTAAAAGGCTTAAATCAACAGCTTCCAACATTGCCGGTTCTGCCAGTAACCCAGTGTGATTATGTAATATTGGACTATGCATACAACTACTTTCTCTTAGTTCAATGAGAAGAAATTTTTTGCACCAACAATGATTAGAAAACTTATCATGTGTACATACTATGCTCTGTATAACTACAATAAAGACAGCAACATGCATTGTACCAATTATTGGGCATGTACTACTAACATGTTTTTGAAACTGTCATATTGTTATTTCTTTTTTTTAATATTTTTATTTTTATTTATTATTATTGTTTTCTTATTTCAGAACCCTTGTTTGTTCATTCACTCATTTTCATCGCCGACCCATCCCACCCTGAGGGCAGGGCTGGCACAGCATGTGGTGCCGGGGATTGAACTGCGGTCCCTGAAGCCGCCCAAGCTTCCCCAAGCAGGTGCTTTAGACCACTGAGCCATTCCGCCGGGCCCCCTCATATTGTTATTTCTTATTCAAAGAAAAAAAGATAATTTTGCAGGATACATCAATCTAGATTTTTATTTTCTTTCAGTACTTCAAGGGAAGTACTTCCCTTGAAGCTCTTCTTGATATGCTGGTTTGTGTTGAGAAGCCTGCCATGTTTCAGAAGAGCTTTTTGTTATAGATAATGTTTATTTTATTTTGAAGCTTATATAATTCTATTCTTTTGCTAAATTTCTGAGATCTTGATTATTGTGTTTCTAGGTGTACTTTTATTGTTATTTTATGGAATTCTATATGCTTTCCTTATCTGTATGTCGGTTTCTTTTCTCATGTTTGGAAAATTTTCTGCTAGTACTTCAATAAATAGTCTTTTTTGGTCATTTGTGCTATGTCCTGCTATTTCATTGACACTTATTTTTCTTTGCATCGTCTTGTAGCTGCTAAATTATTATTTCTTGGTTACTTGTTAGTTTTAAGAGATCTTTTATTTCACATTCACTAGCTGCAACACCATCGTTGAGGTCTGAAAGTCTATCTTTAGTTTCTTTTTCTTTTTTAAATGTATTTGGTACACAGGGTCTTCATGTTCTCACTATTTAGATTGAACTCTGAGTGTTTCTCCTGCTTTAAACCTCCCAAATGCTGGGATTACAGGCATACACCACCACTCCTAGTTTTAATTGCTGTCTAAGTATGTCCCAGAGGTAGGGCCAGCATGGCATTCTGGGAATTGAACCTCAGCTGCTGTGCTCTCCCTAAGCAAGTGTGTTAGTCCACTGACCTCTCTGGCCAGCCCTTATCTTCAGTTTTATTCAAGTGGTTTTTCCAGCTTCAATGACATACTTAATTTCCTGGATATTTGTTTGTATCTGTTTCATGCATTATAATTCTTTCCTACATTGTTCATTCAGTGTTTCCATCATTTTTTAATTCTTCCCTATTTTTCTATCTAAGTCTTCTTTAGCTGTGGTGAACAATTCTTTTTTATGTATTTGGTTGTTACAGGGTCTCACTATGCAACTTGAACTTGTGTTGATCCTCCTGTTTTAGCCTCCTCAGTGTTGGGATTACAGATATGTTACACTATGCCTGGACCTTGGCTGACTCAGCCCACCATTAGGGCAGGGATGGTGGAACATGTTGTGCAGGGGGATTGAACATGCATTTGCCTAAGCTTTCCTAAGCAGGCACTTTAGTCCACTGAGCTACCTCTCCAGCCCCTGTGCTGAGCAATTTTTTCACAATTGTTGTTCTTTCTTTTTGGACCTCAAAGATTATTTCTGCTTTTACTTCTTCTATAGCCTGATGTACTTGGTTTTTTTTTTTACTTCAGTTGCTATAATTTCAGAGATGTCATGCAGGTGATTTCCAAGTCCTTGTATGCTTTTTACCTGGATTTGTTCCTGGTGGGTTGAGGATTGAAATTATCTGCATATGGTTATTAAACTTGAATGTTTCTAGATGGAGTTTTTGGGGCCTTCTCTCTAGAGCGTCATGCCATCTACAAATAATGATAATTTAACTTCTTCCTTTGCTATTCTTATTCCATATCTTTTTCTCTCTTGTGTAACTGCTCTGGCTGATATTTATAGAACTATATTTAGTAAGAGTGGTGATAATAGATATCATTGTCTTGTTATTGATTTTAGAGTAAAACCTTTTAGTATTTGTCTATTCAGCATTATGTTGGCTGTTGCTTTGTCATATGTAGCTTTTTAACAGATTGAAAGAAAGGTATTTTCCAATTTTCTGTAGTTTTTTAGTCACAAATGAGTGTTGAATTTTATCGAAAGCTTTTTCTACATCTTTTGAAAAGAATGATAGGATGAGTTAGTGAGCATTGCTTCTCTTTCCACTTCATTAGAGATTTTGCAAAGTAGCAGCATTAGGTCTTTGAATTTCTTGTTGAACTAAGCAATGAATCCATCAGGACTTGGAGTTTTCTTTGTTGGTAAGTTTTTAGTTAAATTTTCAGCTTTATTACATACAATTTGATTATTAAGAATATTTGTATCTTCTTGTTTCAGCTATGGTAATTCTTACGTATTCAGGAATCTGTTTCTTTATTCTGTGTTTTCCGTTTTCTGAAAGCAAAGGTTTTCTCAGCCAGTATTGAAGCTCTTCTGAATTTCCAAAGAGTATGCCATAATTTTACCTTTTTCATTACTTATTGGATGTATTTGAGTTTTCTTTTTCCTTTTTTTGATAAGGATAACTAGGGTTATATTAATCTTATTTATTATTTCAAAGAACCAACTCTTAATTTGTTCTTTGAATTATTTTCTTAGTCTCAATTGCATTAATCTATGCTCTGATCTTTATATTTTCCCTCATTTTATGGGATTTGGTTTTATCTTGCTATCTTTTTTCTAGAAATTCAAGGTGTAACATTAAGTTGTTTATTTGTGCTCATTCTGTTTCCTGATATGAGAATTAATCAATATAAATTTCCATCTTAGGACTGTGTTTATTGTGACCCAGAAATTTTGGTATGTTGTATTTACATTTTCATTTGATTGTAGATATTGTTTAATTCTTTCTTATTTTTGTATTTTAGGGAAGTGTCTATAGGGTGTTCACAGTCTCACTACTAGATTGGATTCATAGTGATCTGCCTGTTTACAGGCTCCCAAGGGCTGGGATTATAGGCACATGCCACTACACCTAGTTTCACTGCATCCTGGGTTGTGGGAGAACTGGCCCAGCAGGTCTGAGGATCAAACCCCTAGCCCCTGTGCCTGCTTTCAGACTGGCCCTTAATTACTTGTTTAATTTTGTCTGTGACTTGATTGTTCAGGATGATCTTAATTAATTTCTATGTGTTTATGGAGCTTTTGCAGTTTCCTTTGCAATTCATTTCCAATTTCATTGTGCTATGTTCAGATAATATACATTGGATAATTTTAATTCATTTTTATTATGCAAGCATGTGTGATGTGCTATTATATGGTTTATTTTAGAGAACATGCTATATGAAACTTACAATAGGTATTTTTATGTTCTTGGGTGAAACTATTTTAATGCCTACTAAGTCCATTTGTTCAGAAGTTTGATTCACTTCTAATAATTTCTTATTGACTTTTTGTCTAGTTGTTCTATCTCTTTGCTACAGTAGGGTTTAAAGTCCCCTGTCACAACTGTGCTATTTTTTTATTTTTATGATATTGCTTATTTTAATTTTTATGTCTGTTAATATTTTCTTATATAGTTGAGTGGTCCTGTATTTGGTGCATACAGATTTATGATTGTTATAATATCTTTGTAATTGTTATTAATTGCTCTTGAAATTTTCCCCTAAACGTATGTAGCTACCTTCCTTATCTCTTTAATTCGTGCTTAGTTTGCAGGTAACATTGTCTACAAGCAGAATAGTTATCCTTGCTCTCTTCTCATTCGTGAAGCATGAGGTATTTTTTCTGTCCTTTACATTCATTTTATGATTTTTTTGAGTTAAATATGTTTCTTTTATACAGCACATTGTTGAATCTTGTTTCTTGATTCATTCTGCCAGTCTGTTTCCTTTTACTGTTGAATTGAGGCTACTTACATCAATGGTTATAACTGCTGTTTATTGTCTTATCTTTTTTTTTATTAGCCTGTCTTTGTTGAATTATTTTCTTGCTGATGATTTCCTGATTTTCTTTTCTGTTTAATTTGTTGCCATGCGTGATTCTTTCTTTCTTTCTTTCTTTCTTTCTTTCTTTCTTTCTTTCTTTCTTTCTTTCTTTCTTTCTTTCTTTCTTTCTTTCTTCTTTCTTTGCATTCAGGTCATTTTTGTCTCTATGTAGAATATCTTTCAGTTCTCTTTGTAGGATTTGTTCAGTGGTTGTGAATTTCTTCAGTTGTTGTCCATCTTCTTTCTCCACTGATTATGAAAGATCTGTTTTCAGTTTACATCAAACTGGAAGTTTTTGGAAAATACTTGGAAAAAATACCTGGAAATTGTTTTCCTTCAGAACTTGGAATATTTCACTCTAAACTCTTCTTGACTTGTGGGTTTGTGTTAAGAATTCTGCCATGATTCTGATGGACTTTTCATTATAGGTAACCTGCTTCTTTTCTCTAACAGCTTTCAATTTTCTGTTCTTATGTTGAATTTCTAGGATATTGATTATGCTATTTCAGTGTGTGTAGACTTATTTTGGTCATGACTATTTGGAGTTCTATATGTCTAATTTTCTGTATGTCAGAATCTGTGCCCATGCTTGGGAAATTCTCTGCTATTACTTCTGCAAATATTCTTTTTAAGTCATTCATGTTGACTATTGCTTTTTCATTTATACCCACCAATCTTATGTTATTTTTCTTTGAATTGCCCTACAGTTATAAATCATTATTTTCTGATCCTTGGTTATTTTTTAAGAGACATTTGCTTTTATCATCCCTAGCTATAATATGTCTTTGAAAATTTCAAAGTTTATGCTCAAATTCATCAACTTGAAAACTTTCATTTTACCCCCCCCCCATTTATTTTCTTTTGTTCCACAAATGTATTGTAAACTCATGGTCTGAATATTTGGATGTATATGGATGTGCAAGTTTCTGCCACACCTCAACTTCCAGGTCATGGCCACTTCATTGTCAAGCATGTGTATCATTGCTTTTCATTTTGTGATGGAGAAAAACATATCAATGTTTTTTCTCTAAATAAGATCATCCAGTTTTATCATGAGACTTTTTTTTTTGAGATAGGATCTTGCTTTGCAGGTTAGGCTGGCTTTAAACTCACTGTGCAGCCCAAACTGTCCTAGAATTCAGAGCAATCCTATTGCCTCAGCCTGACAAGTATTAGTATTATAGGCATGTGACACCATGCCCAGTTATTATCAACTCTTATTTGGTATGTTCTTTAAAAAAATATATCTCCAATTCATGTTCTAAATAGGTCCAACTCTTCTTAGCTTCTGTGATCAGATGAGTTTGGGCATGGAAACCAAATTTACTGAATTTAGATACTGTACTTGAAGTGCCTGAGAGACATGTGAATATACATATATATGTGCCACTTGAGTTAATGTTTGCATTGTAGTAGGGCTGGGGATCTGGCTCAGCATCAGCAGCATAAGCACCTGCCTGGTAAGTACAAGGTTCAGAGTGTGGCCCCTGGTACCACAAAAGAGAGAGAGAGAGAGAGAGAGAGAGAGAGAGAGAGAGAGAGAGAGAGAGAGAAGAAAGAAAGAAAGAAAAAAAAAACCTTTTATAAAAAATATGTTTGCATTGTATATGTCAATAGATATGTGAATCTTTGGAACACCGAGTCACTGAAGCCACAAAATGGGAGAGATGACTGAGAAAAAGTGGGTCAAACAAGAATTCTTTTCTAAATTTATCTAAAAGATGGCCGTAGGCCTAGGTGAGAGCAATGATTTCAGCCTTCAGGAGGAGAGTTTGTAGTCACATTTCCTTGTTTTTTTTTTGTTTGTTTGTTTGTTTTGTTTTGTTTTGTTTTTTGTATTCTTTAGGGAAAGGTCTACAGGACCTTACTACTAGATTGAACTGTTGTAGTGATCCACCTATTTATAGCTTCCCAAGAGCTGAGCTTACAGGCGTGCACCACCACGCCCAGTCTCAGGGCCTGCATGGTAGGCCTGGGGATTGAACCCCCAGCCCCTGTGACTTCTTGCAAGTGCTTTAGTCATCTTAGCTATTTGGCCAGCCCTACAATAGCATTTCCTAATTAGCTGATTAGCTGTTATGTTGAAAAATGTTTCCTGTGAGAAACAAAACACACACACACACACACACACACACACACACACACTGCTCCATGATCAGATAAGCTGGGAAAATATGAATAATACATTCCTTACTTAGTGAACATTGAACCCTTTGGGACTGGAGTGCATCTCCACGGGACAGTGCTGGGCTAGTGTGTATGAAGCCGTGGGTTTGATTCCCAGCACCACAAGCAAACAAAAAGTGGAAACAAAATAAAACAGCCACATTTTTTATTTTGGTTTAACTCAGTTTCCCCTAGGAGTGAGCCCTTTTCATGGATTACTTCAGAATCTGAATGTCACAAAGTGAAGGAAGAGGAAAAAAAGTACCTTTGTCAGATGCATGTTTCCCAAATACCATTGTCTGTAACTTTATATTTTGGTTCTAATTTTGCCAGTTCTTAGTTGTACAATCTTGAGTAAATTATCTAATCTCTTTCCTTTTTATTTTTGCATTCTTAAAAATTTTATTCTAAAAAGTAAAAACAAATAACAAGAACAAAGACAGAAACAGGATAACATACAATACATATTGTACAGAATTTCTATATAGGAACAGAATATTAACAATATTAACAATGGTTATTTTATCATCAGACCTGTTGCTCAGATTAGCATATAGGTGTGCAATGCTGGTCTAATAATGCAACATTATCTAATCTCTTTGAAGTTCTATTCTCTCATCTATAAGTGCAGGTATAACAGTACCTAATAGGATTATTATTAGTTGTTACTATTTATAAATTGTTTCTGAAAGGTTGAGATTTGCTGAAGATCTCACAGTAGCAGAGGTAAAGCTAAGACTGAAACCCACATCTTTATTCTCACAATCTGGTACCCCTTTTACTAGGAAAATTATTTTTACTGATGCACTTTGATTCATGCCTTTGGGACCATCACTGACAATATCTCACTTAAGGACAAACTTGCTTTCAACAAAAAGAAATTTGAAAACAATGTCCAGTCAAAGTGAATCTTAGGGATTACATAAAGTGCACTGGAAAGAATGTGGGAGAAATAAGAATTTGTTTTAAAAGACATTTGTAACTCTCATACCTAGAAAACATAAATATTGATTCAGTACTTGAGTCCAATGTCAGTCTACCTCAATGGAAAACTTGTGGTAAGGCCAGAAATCACTATTCTTGAACAGTTATATGGGTAATTCTGAGATACCATGTCAGTTGAGCATCACTGGTCTTCTCTAGACAAAAATCATCATCCAAATTTCCACAAAACCCACCCAGGACTCTGAGATTAGTGCTGGCATCAACTTGGTCTTCAAGTTTTTGGTTTCACAGAAACTAGTTTAGGGTGAGTTGCTGAAGGAAGCTTCTGAAAAGCTGGGGGGATGGGTTGAATCTCTGAGCCTAAGAAGGTAGACTCAGCCTCACTTCCTCCCTCTTGTCATCTGGCTTCCTGTCGTCACAGTATAATCACATTTTTTTTTCCTTTACTTCTCCTTTTACACAAATAGCCCGGACATCTGCAGTACCAGTCTTGTTGTGGCCACCTCAAAGACTATAACCAAATCTTGTCTGAAGGACTCAGGCAAGGTGCCTGTGAAAGGTAAGATCGATCACTTTTCAACCTTGTTTGAGAGTAAAGCTATGAACAATTCTGTGTAAGGTAGGGTAGCTTTTTAAGAATCTTCATGTGTTCCACTAGTAACTTTAAAATGTCTTGCTTTAAACTATTTAGTGCTACAAGTGAAAATGGTCAGCAATACGTTAGTAACATTGAAAGAGGTAGTAAAGTTGGGAATACTTTGACTTAACCAGTTTCCCATTGTCTACCATCTCTTTGGGTCTAGAAATTTACATGCTTAAATTACTGCAGAATGTGCATTACTTTTTGTGTATTATAGTTTCTGGCGCCTGTAATTTTCTGTGTGAGTTGAAGTTCATGAGATTTCCTATGGTTTTTGTCTTTAAATGATTCGTCTTATGCTTTTTAAAGTAGGAAGAAACCTCACAATTAAAGCCATTTAGAAAGGCAACTATAGCAGCTCTTCCCCATTTGAGAAATTTTCAAAAGTAAAGAGACACTATATGTAAGTTTGTCTAAAAATCACAACACAAGACATGCTATATAAAAGTACTATAAGAGATAAAGTCTAGATATCACAAGGATATTGAATATGCTGTCTTTGAAAGATCAGAAAGAATATTGTGATCTGCAAAACTCCTCTGAATTAATTTATTCTTGATATACAAAGCATGAATATTGATAAATATTATATTTCATGTGCACAAGAAAAGCAACTCACAAAACTTGATACAATACTAATTTCTGATTTATATATTATGGCTAATGAAATTGCAAGGAATCATCAAAATGGCACTTCCACTTTGGTTCTGACTTCTGTTGATCAGCATAGTAACTGCTGCTCACTACTGGAAACTTTATATCCGATCTGTTTACTTCTAAGATGTATGAGAATCTCATATGACGACAGCCTAGCATAGATATAGGAAAGTCTCCTGTGACCTCACCCACCCACCTAAGAATGAAACATGGGGATTTTGTAGAGGGCTTTAGATTCCCACAACATGTCAGGTATTATTCAGCTTTGAATTTGGAAATAGAGACTTTTAATATATTCACTTACTGATCATCTCAGTCAAGTAGCTACTTAGGACATTCTAAAACAAGAATGTCCTGATGTGAGCAGTGTTTAGGTAGAAAGGAAATATTTGTCCACAAATAGTCCTGGCCTTAACGAACTCCCTTGGGAGATCAGAAATATCTTTCATATAAGTTCTTTGGAAGAAAGTTGAACCCCCCCAAAAAAATCTTTTCCAGCTGTATGAACAATACATTTATTTCTCAATCTTCAGTAGAATCTGCACTGTTTTGAGACTGTGGTGGAACAGGAGTAGATGTTGAACTGAAACATGATTTCCGGAGATATTTCCTGTGTGGAACAGTTAAGCATATTTTAACTTTTCATTTAAAAATGAAAGCATGAGGGGCTTTCGTAGCCATAGAAAACTATATCAAGACTATTCCTTTACAGCTGTTGTTACCAGTACTTAAATTATCTCACATTTGTCCCATCAATAAGAGGTACCAACACTGTCAGTCTTTAGTTTCTTATTCCCTCTGGTTGATGCCTGATGACCCAGAGGCTTTCAGGCCCTTGTTGTCCCTCCTCATCATTTCCTATCCTGAAACATTCCAGTGGGCAGGTATTCTTGTCAGTTCTGCAGACACAAAGAGAATTGGCGCAGTGCTTATCAATATCAAAGTGTCTGTTATGGAGAATAGTAATAACAATACAATAACTCAATATGCTTTTTTTAATATAAGGGTAGGAGAACGTGTATAAGATGAAGGAAGAGCTTAGAAATGTGTCAACGACTCCATGGAAAAGGGAGTGACTGCTTGAGTTCATTTTCAAAAGGGCATGAGTTTTCTATGGAGACTGGAGAGAATGACATTCCAGAGAGAGTGCATGATGTAGGCAAAGTCAAAGAAATATGAGTTGCCAGCATACTAGAAATGAAATTAAGTAAGGTAATCTGCAGAATAATAAGTCAGATGATCATGTGAGGGGAAAGACTCTTCTCCTACTTAATGGCAAAATTATTGAATAATCAGGTCTTGGTCTATCTCTGGGGAGACATCCAAGTGACAAATGTGGTGTGGCTTTGAATGAGGATGAAGAGGCGAATTTCTTTCTCTTCAGCATAAGTTTTCTTTTAGGTCAGAAAGGAAGGGTGGAGCTTTTGTGAGGTTACAACCACTGTTTTTTTTTTTTTTTTTCTTAACTTCCGTTCTAAGAACTTCTATGTTGATTTAGTTACAGTGGTTTTGTGTTGTTAGTCAGCCCACGTACTACCAAGCAGCAAACACTTAGTGCAGGTCATTTTTGGCCTATGAGTTGAGCCCTTAAATAGCTGCTAGGATCAGCTACTACTGTAGGTGCAGAATGCTGGAGCAATGTAATGCAGAGAATCCAGACAGCTGGGTATAGCTGGCTTCTACATGGCTGCTGCAGCAGAGGAGAAGAAAATTGCTGCAAAAAGCTCATCAGCTTGGGAAGGCAGTCTGAAAGTAGGTTTTAGAAAAAAAGAAGATGGTCATTTCGAAAGTCCGAGAATGTCCTCTGCTCAGAGTGCAGATGATGCATTCTATGGAGGGTTGTTCAAGGTGTTTTATCTTTGATTATCCATTTCACAACGAGGCAGTAGAGTTTGTAAACAAGTAGTAGAATTAATAAATGATAGCTATGGCAAGAACAGGCAAGAAAAGCGTCATATTTCTATAATCATTTACAATGAAATATCTTTTACAAATGAAAGAAGGAATGAGAGATGGAGAGGTTAAGAAGGAAGGGAGAATATTGAAAAGAAGAATGGAAGAAAAAATTGAAATAGAGTTTTTTCGATAGGGAAGGGGAAGCCAGGTGTGGTGGCGCATGCCTGTAATCCCAGCACTTGGAAGGCTGAGGCAGGAGGATCAGTGTGAGTTTGAGACCACCATGGGCTACAAAAAGTGAGTTCAAAGCCAGCCTGAACTGCATAGTGAGACCATGTCTCAAAAAAAAAAAAAAAAAAAAAAAAAAAAAAAAAAAAAAAAAAAAAAAAAAAAAAAAAAAAAAAAAAAAAAAAAAAAAAAGAAAAGAAAAAAGAAAGAAAGAAAAAAAGAAAGAAAGAAAGATGTCAAAAAGGAAGGGGAAGAAGAGTTGGAGGGAGCACAGAGGAATAGGACAGGAAAAGAACAAAAAATTAAAATGTGCTATGGACATGTACAAACTCCCAGTAATAAATGTAATCATTATATATTGCACACATATACTACAAAATAAAATAAAATAAATTAGAATGCTGTACTACAAGTGTTAGAATGTAGGGAGGAATCGGTGCTTTTTCACCTAAGAAACAGAACCTCATTTAATAGATTTAGTTTCATCACAGTCATGAAGTTTGATGTCTGATAACCTGTATCAGAGACAAAAAGCTAAATATAGTTATTCACATTAGGGTGTATGATTGTGCCTTGAATCAATTTGGAAAGTTTCAGAAAAGTCAGACAGTTCATTTTATCTTCACAAGAATTTCATATTTATTTATGAAGATGATTCTGAATTTTAGTATTTCTTTTTGGGTATGGACTAATTTGTATCTCTTCACACTTGCATTCTTCACAATTTGTATATAATACATCAAACTTGAGAGGTATGATGTTAAGTTTAAATTTTCTAAAAACTGGTAAGTCAATGAAACAAATTGCTTAGTTCTGCAAAAAAAGAATGCAGGGAGGAATTTAGAGATTATTTAACTTGAAATAAAATAACTTACAGTGAGGACCAATAAATGTTAGCTATTATAATGTTCTAAACTATTTTCAGTTGGAGTGACTTGTCCAATATCATAAAATTACTTAAGTAGCTATTTAAATAACTCTTGCTTTGTTATGGAATATTATTTATTCCACATTTCAATATGCTACACTCTACTGCCTTTTCTTAGAGATTTCCTTATATTTCTTTTTTATTTATCTATGTATGCATTTATATATTGATTTTTGGCTGGCTCACCCCTCCCTGGGGGTGAGGCTGGCACTGTATGTGCTGCTGGGGATTGAAATGTGGTTCTCTTTGGCTGCTCTTTCTTTCTTTCTTTTTTTCTTTCTTTCTTTCCTTCTTTCTTTCTTTCTTTCTTTTAATTTTAATGAGAAAAACATATAAAATAGCAGTGAAACAGTTTCAAAACAGGTTAGTGGGACAGTTACAATACATTAAATATTGTTGTCTTTGTAGTAGTTATTCAGAGGACAAGATGCAGACATGCCTTGTCTAAACAGCACACAGCTTTCTTTTCATTGAACAAAGAGAAAATAGCTATATATCTATCCTAAGATCTTTATTTATATCCCCATTTTTTGTTTTGTTTTGTCAGAGATGGGTGTTCCATTGCTGTCAGAGAAGCTGTACATGGTTCCAGGGTAAATCCTGAAGGAATTTGACTGATCTTATCAGATAGCAAAAGTTACACTTTTAGTTATATAGGTCTTGCTTTAACGTGGTCTTAACCATCCAGCAGAAAACTGTAACCATGATGTATAAAAAGTAAAGCTATATTAATATGCTGAGCTGTAAAAGGCTAAAGTCAACAACTTTGGACAATTGCCAGTTACGCTGATAGCTACTATTATTATTAATAATAGTTAATATGGCATCCAATATGAAATGGTCTTTTAAAGATTTCTCTAAATACAGCTTCTCTAAAAGCAGGCATGCTAGACTGCTGGGCTATGTTGTCGGCCCAGAGATTTCTCAAGAGGTGTTGTTAGAATATGTTCCTTTTTTACGTAAAGAAAAAGTCAGTACAGGGGCTGGGGAGATAGCTCTGAGGCACAAGTGCCTGCTGGGCAAGTGCAAGGTCGTGAGTTCGAACCCTGGTCCCACCAAAAAAAAAAAAAAAAGAAAAAGTCAGCACATTTTAACATAATCCAACATAAGATATGTAATTGCACATTGGATTGATCTGAAACTAACATAATAGCAAATGAGATATTTAATATATATTTACCAAACCTTTGACACTTTATATCTAAAAAGTACTAGTTTAAAGAATAAGAATGACAAATGATTTTGATACTTTATATCTTTTAAAAGTTGCCCAAGTTAACTTGAGTCATTACTTAATACACATGTTATATAACAAAAAATTTAAGGCCTTAAAATGATTTCATGGTTCACTTTTCTAAAAATAGCTATTATGGCCGGGTGTGGTGGCTCACGCCTGTAATCCCAGCACTTGGGAGGCTGAGGCAGGAGGATCAGTGTGAGTTCGAGACCAGCCTGGGCTACAACAGTGAGCTCAAGGCCAGCCTGAACTATATGAGACCCTGCCTCAAAAAATAAATAAATAAATAAATAAATAAATAAATAAATAAAAATAGCTATTATGTTATATCAGTAAGGACCTAAATTGGAATAATTTGAGGATCAGAATACCTTGGGTCATTTTACTTATTTTCAACAAGTTTTGTTGGTGGTTTTACTTTTTGACAAATATTTAGAATTATAGAGACATTTCAAAAAAGAAAATAGCTATGAGGATCCCCAGAATGAGGTAAAATATTATCATTTTATCATATTTTCTTTATTTCTCCTGCTTTTCTCACAGGACAGTAATCACTAATGTAACTTTGTTAAAAGTACAGAAGTATGTACATCTCTACAAACAAAAAATCATCTAATATAATTACTTTACAGTGATCTAATTCAGGAAGGTAACACTGATAGGATACTATTAATAATGTATAGATTTTATCCAGGTTCTACCCTTTAACTTCATTAACATTATTTATAGTAAAAGGAACTCTCTTTTGATACATTGCCATTAACTACCATGTCTCTGATCTTTTAACTTGAAAAGTTCTGGAAACTTACTCTTTGTATGACATCATTGATATTCTTGGAGTAAAGCCTAGTTATTTTACAAAATGTTGTACTATTTTTAAAAAAAAATATTTTCTCATGATTAGAACAGGTTAATCAATATTGAAAGTGTTAATGTTTAATTGTTTGATCAATATTATATACCTATATCTATTAATCTGAACTGATCTGATGATGAAAATATGTAATACAACCATTGTTAAATTTAAAATAAATAAATAAATATTTTGAATTTAAAAAAAAGAACAGGTTAATCAAGCTGTTGATAGAATTGCCAAAGAAACAACTTTTCTTATTTCATAAAATGTTCTGCTTGAGCTGGGAATAACTTGCTTAAGTGCATAATGAATAGACTTATAGAAGATGGACCCTCTAGTACACAGAGCTACATATTATAGAATGAGAAATAAAACAGTATCTTCTAAATTGACTGTGCGATATTTCTACACAATTATTTTTTAATCTAGGGAGCGGCCTTCCTGACTCTGTCCCTACTTAGCTGCTAGTATCATCTTGCTAAGCTCCCAAGTGGAAGAAAGCAAACCTTCTAGATCATCTGAATCTGTCTTTCCCCACATTTTCTCTTTTATTCCTCTTCCTTATTTGTGTCTTCTTGGATTTGGGTTTGTGTTCATGGTGTGTGTGTGTGTGTGTGTGTGTGTGTGTGTGTGTGTGTGTGTGTGTTTTGCAGAGGGAAAACAAAACTTGTAGAGATATTTCCAAAAACTGAAATGACTATATTATTAAAAACTTCTGGTCCCTGTTGTGTCTTTAATTTTAAAGTCCATTTCACCAGTTCTTCAGTGGATTGTTCTTTTGGCACCTGAGAACTCTTTGGCTAATCAAGGTTGAAAATATTTTCTCCTATAGTTTCCTATGGGGTTTTACATTTTATAATCAGGGATACGATCCATTTTCAAATTTTGTAAAATCATAGTGATAGGCTTTGTGGCCACATTTTTACCCATATTGTTACTTATTTGGTTGAGTATTCATTGCTGAAAAGTAGCCTTAATTCTGTAATGCACTGACCACATGTCTTTGTTGAAAATCATTTCTCTATATCTGGGCTTTTTGCTTCACTGACTTCTTGTTTGTTCTAATGCCAATATTGTGTAATCTTTTATGCTGTGGCTATATGTAACTGATGAAGTTAGATTTATTTCTTTGTATATAGAGAAAAGGTTCTTGTGATATTACTGACTGGGATCACAATTGATCTGTAGATAAATCTGTAAAACTGTCAAAATTTTGGCAATAGCATGTATGCTATTATAAATGATACATTTGCATTTTCATTTCCAATTGTTAGTATATAGAAAAACTAATGATAATTGTAGTATGAATCTTGAATTTAGCAACTTTAGTATGTTTATTTATTAACTAATAAATGTTTCATAGCCTTATTTTCACTTTCATGTGTGGCATGCCTGGTAGTTTGAGTGAATATAGACTATGAATTTGACTTCACTGGGTACTAGATACTTTTATGTTTATATACAACTTATTGTGCTTTGTTCTGGGTTGTACTTAAGTTACCTGGAAAATGCTTTATTTTGGAAAGTATGCTTTTAAGATCACTGGACAGCACTCTACTAGTGTTCAAACTAGAGCTGCTCATTCTCAATTACAAAGGCAAGACTCGCCAGTGTAATGTAACTGTGAGTCTTGAAGGTTTTTGGTCTAGCTAGTGGAAAGAGGACTTAACTCAGCTTTCTTCAGCTTCCAGGCACACAGTTCATCTGTCACCTGACTTTGGACAGTTTCTTTCCATGTATCTGTTAATCAGTGGTCAGCTAAATTTTTATTAGGCATCATGGCAAGTTTAATTTTGTGTGCCCCAAGCCTGCTAATGCATCTTCTAATGAAAAAGTGACTGGAAATATGAGTAAATCAACCATCTTGAAATGAGAGATCACCCTGAATTATCCAGATAAGACGTCTAGATGTATGAGTCGTTATAAGAAGAAAACAATAACAAAAAATAGCAAATATCATGATAAAAATGAGATATTTGAATGATATGGGAAAAAGGTCAAGAAATGAGGATGACATGCAGAAGCAAAGAAGGGGTGACTTCTTGAAGGAAAAGAAGTGAATTTTCTTTCTGAAACATTCAGAAAATTAACACGGTTCTGTCAGTAGCTTTAATTTAGATTTCTGACATTTAGATTTGTACAAAGGAAGCTATTATTATTTACACCATAAATTTTATTGAATTTTATGGCAGTAGTGAGGAAAACTAATACAGGTATACTCTTCAAATCTCTGATCTTTGTTTGCTGAGCAGCTCTGTCTTCTACATTACTCTATCTTGTAAACCACCAATGTCTTTGTCTCCTTAGAATCTCAGTTCATCTCCTCAAAAAGGGAATCTCCCAGGATTCCCTTCTCTGTCTCAGTTTCTTAAAACTGTCAATGCAATAAACTGGAACAATCAAAGAATGCACACATTCATTCATATTCCTTCTTACAGGGGTTCTTCATTGTTTTGTGTCCTTTATCTTGTTAACCATCATTTTGTAATCTGTACATTTGTAGCTGTTTTCAGTAAGAGGGTGTCTTAGTTACTCTTCTATCATTGCTGGGACAAATACCTGACACTGAAAATTAGGGAAGGAAAGGTTTATTTAGCTCACAGTTACTGGAGGTTTCAGTCCATATTCAGCTGGCTCCAAGGGAGAGTGGCACATGGCAGAGGGAAACCTTTCATGGCAGCAGCTAAGAACAAGAGAGCAGGGAGAGGGTAGCAGCAGTTCAAGCAGCTAACTTTTCTTACTTACATTGAAATGCAAATCACTTGCCCCAGGAGAGGTGCAGCACTCATTTTTATAATAATCAATTATAAATTATAGAAGCTGCTCCATG
Source organism: Myocastor coypus (assembly GCA_004027025.1). Lineage (NCBI taxonomy): Eukaryota > Metazoa > Chordata > Mammalia > Rodentia > Myocastoridae > Myocastor > Myocastor coypus. The sequence goes on from PVJA010018653.1 coordinate 33,116, forward strand.
ACTATGAGGCCTTGTGGGGGATACCTATATGCAAACCATAACATTCTCTGGACCCCCAAAGACTCATGTACATCCCTTTATGCAAAAGACATTCTAGTCTATCTCTAAGAGTTGCTTAAGTCCCAACAGTTTCAGCATTGCTGAAAAGTCCAAATCAGTCTCTGTGAGCCACTATACAAATGAAAATTGAAACACATTTAACATTTAAAAGCACAAAACAAACATTATCACTCCAAAAGGTACACACACCAGGATACCCAGAATTTAGACCAACACAAGTTCAAAATATAAAAGGGCCAACATTAAATCCTGTAGGTCCTTCTGGAACATCCAAAACACTCTGTGGGAAACTGTAAGCTCTGTGTGGCTTCTCCCCTATAGCAATCTTGGTAGTTGTAGCTCTCATGGCTTTTCTCTCAGGCTGGCTTTTCTCCCTCTTTGCAGTTTTCCTTAGGCGATCCACATTTCTGGCTTTCTTAAACTTTTGGGGTTTCTACTGAATAAGCTTCTCACTTGCAGCTTTATACACTGCCCTCTCAGGGGCATACTACCTGGCCTCCCAGGCTTCTTCTGAAATCAAGGTGGAAGCCATTTGAACCTCAGAACTCCTGCATTCTCAATGTGCCTAAAACCACTGCCTCATGAATGATCACAAAGTCTCCTGCCAGGTGGAGCAATAACCAAGCTTCCTTCTCTCTTAGCTGTAGAAGTCGAGTGCTTGGATTGCTGAGCACTCTGACCCTGATTCCAAAGAATAAGTTTTCCATGTGTGTGCCATTCTGGGACCCAGTGTTGCCACTGCCATTCTGGAATAAAGGGCTCAATGGCTTTCCCCTCAAGGCAAAGTCCTTGACCTTTGCAATTCTCAGGCTATAAAGAGTGGAGACCTGCCAACTCCTGTGATGTCTTCAGGCCATCTTTTCCATTCTCTGGTTCCTTCTCAGCAATGGAGATCCTCTCACCTCTATCCTTGCAGTCCACATCTTTATTGGTCTTTCTGTCCAAACTCACAACATTTTGAGTCATCCTATTGGGCTCCTTGCTCTTGATTCACAGCATAAATCTGGCTAAAAGCCCCAGTCACAGCCATGCCACTGCCCCAATATTTGGCTGCTTCAGAAATATCTTTTGAAAGATTAATGAGTTTGCCATGCTTAATCTTAGTCTTAGGCAAAGTCTCTGGGCATGAGCAAAGTGAGACAACCTCTCTGTCAAAACACAAATGATTCAGAGTCCAGCAACTAACATAGTCTTTCTTTCCAGCAGAAACCTTCCCAGCCTGGTTTTTACAAGGAGCCTTTCTATCAGCCTTCTGGTCTCCTAAGCTCTGAGCAGAATCTCTCCTACAGGAGCTCTCCAGTTCTTTGCAAGTAGGCAACATCTCCAAAACATTTTAAAATCTCTTTCATAAGCCATTTTTAAACACTCATGATTCACATGGTCAGGTTTAGTCACAGCAACAGCCCTGCTCCCAGTACCAAATTATGTCTTAGTTACTCTTCTCTCATTGCTGGGACAAATATCCAACACTCAAAATGAGGGAAGGAAAGGTGTATTTAGCTCCCAGTTTCACTTTCAGAATACGGAGGTTTCAGTCCATATTCAGCTGGCTCCAAGAGAGAGTGGCGCATCGCAGAGAGCCACCTTTCATGGCAGCAGCTAAGATCAAGAGAGCAGGGAGAGAGTAGCAGCAGCTCAAGCAGCTAACTTTTCTTCCTTACACTGAAATGCAAATGATCTGTCCCAGGGAGGTGCAGCACCCATTTGTACAATAATCAGTTACAAATTCTAGAAGCCATCCCATGACTAGGTAAGGTTTTTTGGGGATACTTATACACAAACCATAACAGAAAGTAAATTTAGTCCCTGTTTTATTTTCACTCAAATAAAGAGTAAAATTAATTTTGACAATGTCTTACTCATCTCAATATGCTCAAACTATTATAATTTCAAGATATAATCCATACAAAAATTATAATATAATCTTTTTGTACTAAACCTATATTTTGTATTTGTAGCAATCTAAATTCAGAATAGCCATTTTTTTTTTTTAGAACCAAAGATTGAACTTAGGTCCTTGAATTTGCCAAGCAAGTGCTTATTCTACTGAGCTATCTCCCCAGCCTCTGGAATAGCCAAATTATAAGTGCTCAAAAGCATAACACAGGTCTAGGCTTCTAGGAAACTTGATAGCCAGCATTTAGCTGCTTAAAAAGACATACTCATTTAACTATGTCAATTAGAACCTCAAGTACACCAAGAAATAGTCTTGGCTAATTTAATGAAAAAAATTTCAATTATACACGGTAATTGCTTCTTTTCTTAAGGGCGTATACACTTTGTTGTTTTATTGCCTGTCAATTATTATGCAAAAGACAGAAGTAATAATTTGAAAGAATTTAGAAAGGAGGATGGCTACATGGCACAGTTGTCTTGACTAGCTTCTCTATGGATGGGACAAACTATGTGACTTCCACAACTTAAATGAAGAGAGGTTATTTTAGCTATCATTTCAGTTAGCTCCAAGACAGGAACAGGGGGAGGAAGGAGATGTTAGAGAACCCATATCAGGAAGGAAGGAGAGAGAGAGAGAGAGAGAGAGAGAGAGAGAGAGAGAGAGAGAGAGAGAGAGAGAGAGAAGCACCCTCTTGTCACACTCTGAGTGATCTACGTCTTCTCCCATGCCGTACCTCCAAGCATTAGGACACTTCAGACTTGAACCATAATAATCTATACCCAACCCCCAATAGCTCTATGTGCATCGCATTATAAAGTATGCATTTAGTCCATCTCTAAGAATTGCCAAATTCTTAACAGTTCCATCAGTGCTAATAAGCCAAAGCCCAAAGTCTCACTAGGACAAGAGGCAAACTCTTAGCTATATGGGCCCATTGTAATAAAAAAAAAAAAGACAGTTATATTGCTGTTCCTGGGAGAAAAGAGAATACACAGAAATTGGACCAAATAAAGACTTAAACTCAACAAAACAAGTTTTAAATCCTGTAGCTGTATGTGTAAAGTCAGGGTAGGTAGTGGTGAGATGTATATTCCAAATGGCTTAAGCAGTTCTGCCTTTGTGGTGTTAATGGTTGTAGCTGACATGGCATCTCTCTTACACTGAGATTGTACAGTGCTGTCACTTTTAAAATATTTAGCAGATATTCTACATTCCCAGCTCCTAAAACTTCCTGGAGTCTCTAGTGCACTTTCAGTTTTAGTCTCAAAACTTCATGCACTGTATACGCTGAGGTTCACTGCTTAGCTTCCCAGGCCTTCTGCAATCTGAGTGAAAGACTTCCTGATTCCATGACCTTTGCTTGTAGAACCAGCACCACATAGATGATGTGAGGATCTGCCACCAGTTGGAGTAGTAGCCAGACTATATTGTATCAGAGCTGCAGAGGCCTCTGAATGCTTAGATGAATGAATTTAAGAGGCATTTCACTGTGTAGACCAGAATGATCAGAAATTCATAGGGATTCCTTTTGAAATGAATTGCTTATGATTTTACCCTCTGAAGGGTTGAGTTTTCTTGATTCCTAAGACCTTTAACTGTCTCACTGTCCTGATGCAAAGTGCATGGCTTCTTTTTAACGCTAGTCTTTTCAGAAACCACATTTTCTTTCTTTTTTTTTTGCAGGACCGGGGTTCAAACTCACAACTTTGCACTTGCCCAGCAGGCACTTGTGCCTTGGAGCTATCTCCCCAGCCCCAGAAACCACATTTTCACTTATTGTCACTTTTAGAAGCTTGTCCTCTAATGAAACTGCAAACATGAAGTGCAAACATGTACTTTTTCATTTTAATTTTTATGTATTTATTACAGAGTCTATAGGGTTTGCAACATCTCACTACATACATAGTGAGAACATACATTCTCCTGTTTTCAGCCTCCCAAGCATTGGGATTACAGGTGTGTACCACAATGCCCTGTCTCAATTCCTCTCAGCACACCCCAGAGGTGGAACCAGCATGGCATGCTAGGGATTTAGACCCAGCCACTGTGCTCTACCTAAGCAAGTGCTTTAGTGTGCTGAGATATCTGGCCGGCCCTTACGTGAACCTTTTGTTCTTGACTTTTGCTCTTGAGCTGGCTAAAAGCAAATCAAGTAGTATCCATGCCACAGCTTAAATGTTGGATTGCTTAGAATTTTATTTTTTCAGATTAATTATTCCACCATCTTTAATTTAAGCCTCCTACATAGTCTCAGGACATAGTTAAAACACAGACAAGGCCCAGACAGATAGCTCAGTGGATTAAAATACCTGCGTAGGCAGAAGCAGAGACTGGGGTTCAAGCACCATCACTACAAGCCGTGCCAGTACAGTGAGATGGCAATTGGTAGTACATGCCTGCCATCCCAGTGCTTGGGAGGCTGCAAACAGGAGGATCACTACAAGTCTGATCTGTGTAGTGAGACCCTGTAGACCCTGAAAAAAAATATATATATGGATAATTTCAGCATATATGATGGGAGAGGCAGGACATAAGACACCTGGCTTCTAATTCTATTGCTAATTAATATCTTGTTCCCAATCGAAATATCTTGTACTCTTGCATTTGTTACTATCTACATTACTCTCAGCATTCTGATTTTTAGAGCTCTCACAAAAGTCTGCTGTCAACACCAGTGTATAGCATTTTAGGCCTTCTTTAGTCAGCTTCCCCAAACCCTCCTAAAACTAATCCCACAAAACTGCTCTAATAGACTTTAAGACACATGGTCAGGCATATTCATAACAATAATCTCACTTTAGGTAGAAAATTTGTATTAATTAGCTTTTCTGTCATTGGGGCAATGTACTGGACACCCATGGTTTAAAAGAAAAAAGGCTTATTTTGACTCAGGCTTTCAGCTCACAGTCTGTTGTGTATAAGACAGAAAAGGGTTAGATACTCAACTCAAGGAAGCCAGGAAAGAGAGGTAGAAAGAGAGAGAGCAGAGAGAGAAAGGTGGGGTTAGGACAAGGATACACCTAAGGTACACCTCCTCCAACCTACTCTTTCTAGCCAGGCTGCACCCCCAAGCATGAAAATATGGGGGGACATTTTAGATCTGAGTGATAACAATATTATTGGAGTTAAATTAACATAAATCTTCTAGATAAGAAGGCTAGAATTTTTGAACACATAAATGTGTTTTTCTATGAGATATTTTGACAAGATAATGCTGATAAAGCTTTGAGAAATACAATGTTATAAACTTGCAAACAAATGCAACAGTGTATATAACTATGTTAATTTTATTTAAACTTAATTAAAATAACAGTGTAAATTTAAGAATAATCCTGAGGGGGCATGAGTGCTAGCAAGGATGTGGATTTGACCCTGGATACCACGGTGCCCCCAGAAATCTGGGCACGCATCAAAACCGGGTGTGGTGGTGCACACCTGTAATCCCAGTGCTTGGGAGGTTCAGACAGGAGAATGAGAGTTGATACAGTTGATACAGTAAGACCCTGTATCAAATAAATAAATAAAACATTTAAAAGTTACTAATCCTGAGTATCAAGAAAGAAGGAAAAGAGGAAACAAAAGGAAAAAGAACAGGTTATGAAATGCATACTGTTTAAATAATTATTGTTTTCAAAAGACAACTGTTCCATTATGGAGTGGAAGTAGTTCCTCAGGATTGGTTGGTTATCATGGACAAACGACTTCTCAAGACTGTATGATTCTTAACCCTCCAGCAGAAAAGCTTTGTGATACTATTACTCTGGAACATAGGTACTTGAGCTTATCATGACTGGCTTTCTGAGTATCAAATATCTTTGACTTAGCTTGGAAATGATATTTTCTGACCATCATTGATATTCTAATAACTTTCCGTACAATGTGATATAAGCAGTTACACAATTTTGACACAGATATTTGGAAATTCAAGGAAATACAAAATTGTAGACTGTCAAGAATATGGTTTTTGGCCCAGTCTCTTATTTTCAAGTACTACTCTTGAGAGAATGACAGTAACTCAGTTTACACCAGGAGCAGTACATATCAAAAAGACAAGAGTGACATGTATTCCAAACATGGTTTTAGCGTTACATTGTGCTATAGTCAATATGCTGAACCTTTTGAAGGTTCTTGAGACCAATATCTGATTCATCCTGTGTACATAAGTGTATGGTTTTGCTATTGATGTTTTCTGCTTTGTCTGCTTCCAGTGACTTCGTTGTTTAATCCATAACACATTCAGCTGTGTTATGCCCTTAAGTTCTTCTTTTCTTCTTTAAAGATCTTATATTAGGGAGACTATACGATATTTACACATATAGGTCTGGTTTATTTCACTAATGAGTATATGTTCAATATACACCCATTTATATATGAAGTCTTCAAACTTATCATTCTTTATGCATGAGTAGTATTCCATTGTATAAAAATACCACATTTTTTTAACCATTCTTCAAATGATGGGCATTTTGATTGTTTCCAA
>PVJA010018654.1:0-39592 GCA_004027025.1 Myocastor coypus
TTTCCAAAGGTTATTCCGAAGTTCAAACCCCAGTCCCCCCCAAAAAAAAAAAAAACAAAGACAAAGATTATTCCCAAGGATAAAAAAAAAAATCTATGCATTGATATTTAGTGTAGGCCAGTGAGATGGCTCAGCAATCTAAAGTGCCTGCTTAGGCAAGCTTAGGCAACCACAGGGACCACAGTTCAATCCCCAGCACCACATGCTATACCAGCCCACCCCCAGGGTGAGATATAGATATAGATATATAGATATATAGATATATATATAGATATATATAGTGTAAATTGACATATCTCAAAACTAAACAATGCTTCTGAAAGTAAAAGAAAGAAAGAAAGAATAGTTTCAGAAATCATTACAATTCAGAGTTCAAAACTCCAATCCATGTAATGTAATTCAAACACCCTACCAACATAAATAAGCAAGACATATCAAGCCACATGATAACTATGAATCATCAAGTGTAGACAGAACATTTTAATGGCTAACAGAGGAGAAAAGAACAGATTGCCTACAAGGAACAATATAAGAAGCTATTTTTAATGCTAGTAGTCCATGCCAGGACAAATAGAGTTCAATGTAGTTTTTAAAGGTAATATGAAAAAAATTAATATAACCATTGTTTAATTTAAATAATAATAAAATGTCAAAAAAAAATAAAGGTAATATATCCCCAGCCTCCATGAAATTTTTACCTTCTTACTTGTATGGCAGTGACCATTGAAGTATTTATTTATGTAATTAGTGCTATACACACAATTCAATATTATTTTTTAAAATTAAACTGATTTTATAATTTGATTAGACATAAATGTGACTGTCTAAAGGAGAGCAGTATTTACAAGTAAAACTTCCAAAGAGTATCATCTACCTGCAAAACTGCTTAATAGTTCTTGCTTGCTTTTGCTTATGCTTTGACATGGGTAACATTTAAACAAATGTTATCATTTATTTAACATTAAATGGATAACAAATAAATCCCATTTGCTTCATAAAATTTATCACTCTAATGAGTAAAGACATAAAAAATGCCAAGGTTATGCTACACTTTCAACATGCCCCGGGAAATATAAATAAACACTGTATCTTTTCTGAAGAAGCAATAGTTCTTTAAGCAAAAATGGCATTAAAGGCATAAAAACATGTATGAGACATACACTTATTTTTTGTTATCTTGGTAATTTGCTGGATTCTGTCAGGATATGAACTATTTCAAGATTTTGTTAGCCTTATTTATTGGACATACATTACAATGGAGAAAATTCATAGATGTGTTACTCCTGAAGTTTAGTCTTTAAGTTACTTGAACCTGAAATCTACATATTCAAAGTCTCAGTCAATTCATTCAACAAAACACCACCGAACAGCTAAGCTTGTTTGTACTCAGGGGAATATGGAACTGAGAGTTGAATACAACAGTTATAAATACTAATACTAATCACTAATTTTGGAATCAAGGACCCCAGTTGGTAGATGCAATGTCATTTCAGTATTAATTAATATATTTGTATAAATATTAGGCTTTATTCTCCATTTTCTCCATTCCTATCCAATACTGTAATGCAATAATAAACAACTGTACATCCTGCCAAATAATGTATTGAAAATATTAAAGGGAAAATAACTCAGCCCCAAAAGGAACATTATTATAAAGAAATGGAGTACACTTCCTTGAGAGCTTTTTACTAAAAGAATATGTCAAAATCAATTTCAATAATAAAACATTAATTAAAATAGGATGGTTTGAAATAATTAAATAATCCAAAAAAGTCCAAATACCATATCATAAATCACCACAAATATGCAAAGCAAAACTAATAGAATCACTAGAAATGAATCACAAGCTATAGTTACAAATGTTTGATTTAAGGACTCTTCCATGTGAACCTAATAGTATATTTGCTAGTCTAGTTAATATATAACTAACAATCGCTGTGTATCCAATCTTCAACCCAAAAATAGCGAAAACAGGGATTTTTTCAAAGACATAAAATTCCTAAAATTTTAACTAAACTTTTCATATGAGTGTTTCATTTGTCTCTGCGAACACTAGGCTGTAAGTTAACGTTCACATGAGCAACAAAGGAAAAATATTTTATGAATATTAAAGCATCATAAATAGGTCTACTATGAAAAATGTTTTCTCTGTGGAAATTACAAAACTTTTGAAAGTCATGTAAGATTTGATACAAAGTTAGAGCTATAAAAACATTTATTTCTTTAGAAGAAAGTGTAGATTAAAATATTAAAATTTCAATTAAAGTAGAGAAACAATAAAAGAAAGTAAATATAGATACATTACCTGGTAATTAAAGAAATGAGTAATAGCTATCATTTTTACAGATAATAAAGCACCTTTAATTCGAAATGTATTCAAATTCTAATTTAAACTCTCAAAATTAAAACTTTCTTCAAATATATATTGCATAGTTTTCCATTGGCTTTATACTAAATAAAATGTTTATACAATTATGTGTTAGATTTTGTTTCTGTGGCAGTAAATTAGATTTTACTGAATTAAATTGGATTTTAAAGTGTATGTGCTGCCAAAGTAAAATGAGATTTTAAACAGAAGATAGTTGTATTAATAAAAATTTGGGAACTCATCTTTCTTCTGACTCAACACGGCAGTCACCCAACATGGTGTTACTCAAAGTCTCAGTCTCTCATCACCTACATTAGCCAACAGAGCTTCTGGGCACACTCACTTGGCAGACCATATTATGGCACTTCCTGAGTCAAGGAGCTGGTGCAAACTGGTGTGATAAGAAGGGTAGTGGTGTTGAAGAAGGTGTGCTTGGAGCTAGCCAGGGCCACTGCAGGACCAGCGGTAGAGGTGTACGTGTCAGAGGAAGTGGGAAACAATGGTACAGTAGAAGGAAGCAAGGTCAAAACTTTTTAAATAATTGTAAAGTCTTTATGACAGTGGATAAAGAACCATTTCGTACTATCTATGCAAAATCACAAAAACAAGTGATAAGTGCAATATTAGTTCTGGATCATGCAAGAACATTGAAAAGAAAATGTGAATCAGCAATAAGTGATGAGTGAATTCCAGAAGGAGGAGAGCAGTGGAGCAAGGAAGAAGGCTGGAGACACACAGATGGACAAAACATTTTCAAAGAGAAACAACTTGCACAAAGCAAAGATTATCATTTAAAATACCCAAGTCTGCCAGTAGCAAAATATATAATGATCTGTGTATTTGAAGAATATTGAGATGAAGGTGCCAAGGTATTTGACCGGCTCCACAGACTGCATAGGCATGAAATGAACAAGCTTTCCATGTTGCAGATTGATCTTTAGTGCCTCTTAGCACATCATTTGCGACAACATGAAAGTGAAGTAACCTTGTCTGTGAAAATAGTGGCGGGAAATGCAATGGTAAGTCTTGCCCCAAAGGGCAAGCAGGACTAAGAGGGCAATGACATGAGTTTTGACTTCTGGGAAATCATGGGATTGGCTCCTGCAGGAGGAGCCAACCCAGCAGCAGGCACATGGGGAAAAAGCATGTTGAAAATCCTAAAAGCAAATTTTGTGATCACCAGGTACTGCAGAAATCATGTCTATGAATGGAAGTACTATAAAGGCACTTCTCAAAACTCATTGTAAGTTGACAGAAGAAAAGTGACATTTATGACATTTGAGAAACTCCTGAACTATTTGGAAGAATTTATTTGAGGTATAGATGGAATTTTAAAATACCTGAGGGAAAGCATTGCATATGACCTTAACCAAAACTTTAAAGCCCATATGAATTTGGTCCTCACATGCTAGTGTGCAGCTATAAAAACAGGATACATACTCAATGGGACAGGAACCCATAGACAGCAGAGAGTGCTACTCTATTTGGAGACAAAGTAGATTTTGAGCTAAGATGATGAAAAGAGACAAGAAGAGTATTAAATCCATGTAAAGAAACAGTCCAAGAGGAAGAAATAGCAAGCACATCTCTATCTCTACCTCTACCTCTGTTTAATTATCATTATTTGTGGATGACATGATATTTTACATAGAAAACCCACAAAACACCAACAGAAGACTTCTAGATTACTAACCAAATTCAGTAATGTAGCTTGATACCAAGTCAATATTTAAAAACAAAAACAGTAGCCTTCAACTACACAAATAACAGAGCTCACTTAAAGAAATTAGGCATACATCTTTTACAAAGCAACCAAATTATGAAATACCTAGACATCAAAAAAATGAATAAAGTAAAAGACCTTTACATTGAAAACGACAGTATTCTGAAAAAGGAAGGTGCAGAACATACGAGATAATTAAAAGACAGCCTTTGATTATAAATAGAAAGAATACAGTAAAAATACCCCTACCTACAAAAATGCAATCTTGATCAAAATTCCAAAAGCATGTCTCACAGAATTGGATAAAATAATCCTTACTTAAAACAGAAATGACCCAGAATAGCAAAAGTGATTTTTTGAAAAGGCAAAACAAAGGGCATAAAAAACTGTGTTGAAATTATACTATATCTGGTAATCTGATAGAAAAAAATTTGATGATAATAATATGTAATACAACAACCATGAAATTAATTGTACAACAATTAGTTTAGGGAGGTTGTATTTGTTTCAAGTTAAAATTTTCTTACATTGTTTTGAAATCCTGTGCCATTTTTGTTGTTCTACATTGCTTTATTTTTGTGTTTGTTCTTGCATTTTGTTTTTATATTTTTTCTCTTCAAATAAAATATTATTATTCTACTGAGCTACTGCGATTACAAACAACGTAGTAGTAGGGAAAAAATAGACACAAGCATCAAAGAAACAGACTAGATGATGAAGAAACACCTTTGTACTATCCTCAGCTACCTTATCTTTGAAAAAGCATTTAAACACCTTCCCTGGAAGAAAGACAGCAATAGAAACCACCAATCAATGAAGAAACAACCCAGGATGGAAAAAATTTAGCCAGGTATTTCTCAAAGCAGAATTAATGTTTAGAATATACAAAAGCATATCAACAATAAAAGCATATAATATAAAATAGATAAATGTATTAAAAGTTCAGCAACTCAATTTAAAGACACAAGTGAAAAATGAGCACCTAACATGAACACACAATGCTCACATGAAAAATACAAATGACAAGTAGAAGAAAAACAGTTCAACACGTTTGGTCATTTCAGAGATGCCAATTAAAATAATATTGAGATTCAATCACAGTCTCTAAAGAATGGCTGTGATTGAGAGTACACAAACAAATAAATGCATAGGTTCATTTTGACCAAATATGTCCATAAGAATTAGAAGCTTCATAACACTGTGACATATGCGCACTTATGTGTACAGCAGCACAGTGAAAATGGCTATACTATTCATCCATGCCTTACTTAATCAATATATGTGTTGATCTCCAGTGTTTTTGACATTATAGGAGGCTCAGTGCATATCAGAGATCATGAAGAGCCATTTTAAAAGAAAATGTATCAAAACCCACCCTACCACTGGCATACAAAACAGAGAAAATATGGCACTTGTGGTCACGCAGCAGTGGCTTAGAGGTAATAAGCTTCCTAACATGGATGATAATTACAAACCACATGAGATGTGTTCTTTTTTTGTTTGTTATTTTTGGATGGGTTGTATTTGTTTTTATTGCATTTAAAATAAAATAAGGTAGCTGGACGTGGACGTGGTGGCACACGCCTGTAATCCCAGCACTCGGGAGGCTGAGGCAGGAGGATCGGTGTGAGTTTGAGACCAGCCTGGGCTACAAAAGTGAGCTCAAAGCCAGCCTGAACTGCACAGTGAGACCCTGACTCAAAAAGACAAATTAATTAATTAATTAATTAATTAATTAATGTTACAATTTCAAAACACATAAGCAGTACATTTCCAGTACTCAATACAATGTATATTGTTGTTCTCCTAGTAGTTATACAAAGCACAGGGTGTAGACGTGATAATTTTTTCTAATCATTATTGGTACAAAAAATTTTCTTCTCATTGAACTAAGAGAAAGTAATGGTATACATAATCCAATGTTCCATAATCACAGTGGGTTATTGGCAAAGCTGACAATTATGGAAGCTGTTGATTTAAATCTTTTACAGCTCAGCAGTTGAACCTAGCCTTATGTTTTATGCCTCATGGTTAAACTTTTCTGCTGGGCGGTTAAGGGCAAGTTAAAACAAGACCTGTGCAACAAAACTAGGAATCTTTGCAATTCTCAAGGTCAGTCAAATCCCCTCAGGATTTACTGTACAGCCATGTACAGTGCTTTGTAGAACTGTTGTCAGTGTCAAGCATCTGGATGAGTCAGGGACAATGCTTAACCAATTTGCTCTCTGTGAAAGCGTGAGGGAATGTTTTCATTCTAGGTGACTCTCCTTAGGTACACTGTATATCTTCAATCCCTTTCCTCTATAGCCCCATAATCTCCTTGAACAGAAAATTTGGGAAAGCATTGAGTTATAGGATGTTACAGCACAGGCTCTCTTATGTTCTGATTCCTAACTGATGTTGAAGGATTAAGGTCAAAATATTGTCTATCCTTGTAGCCCTTCTTTTTCTCAAATTTTTGGTCTGTAAACTTATATTCTTAACTCTTCAAAAGAAAAGTTTAATGACATTATTACTCTGTAACATAGGTACTTAGTTATACTGTCTTTCTGAGTATCAAACACCTTAGACTTGAAATTGCTGTTATCTATCAATCATTGATATTCTAATAAATCTCTATAGAATGTGATAAAAGCAGTTACATATTTTCACACAAAAATTTAGAAATCTAAACATATACAAGATTATAGCTTATCAATCCTTCGATATTTTTCCTAGTCTCTTACTCTCATTTAATACCATTTTTGTTTTCTTGTAAACCAATCATTTACTTAAGAGAAACTATAGCAGTAACCAAAATTACAATAGGAGCAGTACATATCTAAAAGACCAGAATGACAGGCATTCCATGCATTGTTTTAGTGATACATATTACTATCCTCAGTGTGATAAACCTTTTGGAGGTTCCTAGAACTGTTACCTAATTCATCCTGTGTATTGTTTGCTCCTGTCATGTTTCCTACGTTTTCTGCTTGCAGACACTTCATTGTTTAACCTTTAAGTCCCGGATTTCCATTCAGCTGTGTTATGCCTCTCCGTTTTATTTCTTCCTTTGAGTTCTTACACTAGGGACACTATGCAATATTTACACATGTAGGACTGGTTTATTTAACTTAGGAGTATATGTTCAAGATACATCCTCTTATATATGAAGTCTTCTAGCTTATTATTCTTTATAGCTGAGTAATATTCCATTGTATAAAAATACCACATGGAGCATGAATCTCTCTCCGGCGCACGCTCCAGCTCCCATCTCTAGGGCCACGGGCTCTGCTCTCAAGGCGCGTCCCACGGAGTACCTCAGAGTCCTACACAAAGACCAGTCCTCTAGTGCTAGGCCGGCCCTTCAAGGCCTGGCTCCCATCATCTGACTGAACCGTTCTGAGAGGCCTTGCTGAGCCAGCCTTGGGCCTCAGAGAAGAGAGAACCCCTAACTTCTCCCAGTCCACTCACACCTCGCAGACACCTCCAGCTCTGCCCCACAGCTCCTCTGCCCCTCGGGAGCCCGAGGAGTCCAGAAAGGCACGGAAAAGCGGATCTGTCTGGAGTCGGGGTTCCAGAGACACACTGCATGTGCGCAACAGAGCCTGCTGCAGGGGAGTCCCGGCTTTGCGTGGCACGCGCATGACTGCCTATTCTCCTGCCCTGGGGAGGTGAGAGGGTGCTGAGCGTGGCTCCCTCAAGCTGCCCAGCGGTGCTGAAAAGACCGCGGCTTCTGCGCATGTTGGAGAGGTGCTGGGAGAGACCACGGACTGGTCCCTATTGTCCATTGCTCCCACGGGGAACCAAATCTGCACGTGGGGCCGGGCAGTGGGATGGCAAAACGGCAGAGAGACCTGCAGGGAGAGGAGATCTGTTGACCAGTACATGATCGCCCTGAGCATCATCTCAGAGTAAGGCAATAAGGAAGGTGCAATGGCAAGCAATTTATCTGTACTCTTGATCCTGACCTTGGCCCTTTTGATCACCAATCTTCTTCGTGAGCTAGAATCATCTGCTGCTTTCTCTCAGACCACTGAGAAAATCAATCTGAATTGGGAATCTGGCATCAGCACTGACGCAGCAGCAAGCACACGGCAACAGCATCTACAGCAGCTTTTCTACCGCTATGGAGAGAACAATTCCTTGTCAACTGAAGGGTTCAGAAAATTGCTTCAGAACATAGGCATAGAAAAAATTAAAAGAAGCCATGCCCACCATGACCGTGACCATCACCCTGAGCATGACCACAATCGTCACACTCATCGTAATCGAGCTGCTTCTGGCAAAAATAGTCAGAAAGCCGTTTACCCAGACCGTGACTCTGATGGTTCAGGTAAAGATCACAGAAACAGCCAAGGAAAAGGATCTCACTGCCTGGAACATGCCAGTGGCAGAAAGAATGACAAGGAGAGTGTGAGCGCTGGTGAAGTGACCTCTACTATGTATAACGCTGTCTCTGAAGGAACTCACTTCCTAGAGAAATTGGAGACTCCAAAACCTGGAAAACTCCCCAAAGATAGAAACAGTTCCATACCACCCAGTATCACAGAAAGGAGCCAGGTGGGACAGCTCATTGGTAGCAAAACCAACAAGTCTGTAAATGAGCCCAGAAAGGGCTTCATGTATTCCAGAAGCATAAATGACAATACACAGGAGTGTTTCGATGCATCAAAGCTGCTTCTGTCTCATGGCTTGGGCATCCAGGTTCCACTGAATGCAACTAACTTCAGTTATCTCTGCCCAGCTGTCATCAATCAGATTGATGCTAGATCTTGTCTGATGCCTAATCCCACCAAAGACCTATTCTTTACAAATGACCTGGGTTGGTGGCTTCATAGCCATTTCCATCATCAGTTTCCTGTTTTTGCTGGGGGTTATCTTGGTGCCTCTCATGAATCGGGTGTTTTTCAAATTTCTCCTATGTTTCCTTGTGGCACTGGCTGTTGGGACTTTGAGTAGTGATGCTTTATTACACCTCCTTCCACATTCTCATGCAAATCACCACCACAGCATAGCCATGAAGAGCCATCAATGGAAATGCAAAGAGGCCCACTGTTCAGTCATCTATCTTCTCGAAACGTAGAAGTGCCTATTTTGATTCCACATGGAAAGGTCTGACAACTCTAAGAGGCTTGTATTTCATGTTTCTTATTGAACATGTGCCCACACTGATCAAGCAATTTAAAGAAGAAAAAGAACCAAAAAAAGCTTGAAAATGATGATGACATGGAGATTAAGAAGCAGTTGTCCAAGTATGAATCTCAACTTTCAACAAATGAGGAGAAAGTAGACTCAGATGACCAAACTGAAGGCTATTTACCAGCAGACTCTCAAGAACCCTCCCACTTCAATTCTCAGCAGCCAGCAATCTTGGAAGAGGAAGAGGTCATGATAGCTCATGCTCACCCACAGGAAGTCTACAATGAATATGTACCCAGAGGGTGCAAGAACAAATACCACTCACACTTCCATGATACTCTGGGCCAGTCAGATGACCTTATTCACCACCATTATGACTACCATCATATTCTCCATCACCACCACCACCAAAACCACCACCCCCACAGTCACAGTCAGCACTACTCTCAAGAGAGACCAAAAGATGCTGGCATTGCCACGTTAACCTGGATGGTGATCATGGGCGATGCCCTGCACAACTTCAGTGATGGCCTAGCAATTGAGGCTGCTTTCACTGAAGGCCTATCAAGTGGGTTAAGTACTTCCGTTCTGTGTTCTGTCACACATTGCTTCATGAATTAGGCGACTTCACTGTCTTACTAAAGACTGGCGTGACTATTAAGCAGGCTGTGCTTTACAACGCTTTGTCAGCCATGCTGACCTATCTTGGAATGGCAACAGGAATTTTCATTGGGCACTATGCCAAAAAGGTTTTCATGTGGATATTTGCACTTACTGCTGGTTTATTCATGTATGTCACTCTGGTACATATGCTACCTGAGATGTTACATAGTGATGCTAGTGACCATGGATGTAGCCACTGGGGATATTTCTTTTTACAGAATGCTGTGATACTTTTGGGTTTGGGGATTATGTTACTTATTTCCATATTTGAACATAAAATTGTATTTTGTATAAATTTCTAATTATGGTAAAATGCTAGAGTAGCTCTAAAGAGTTGCTGTCTATAGTGAAAATGGGTCATAGGGAGATGAGTTTGTATGCTGTTATTCCCAGCATTTAAAGTTAGTGGATTTTGTTATTTTTTTTGGATTGAACATTACCATTTGCTATACTGATAAGGTCAGTTATGTTGGTAACATAAAGGTACATAATAATATTTAAGTTATTCCATTTTGGAAATAGCTATGTAGGCAATTTACCATTATCCTCAGTTTATTGTGTAAACAAGATATTTGGCATGACATATTCTGTATATTTCCGGAAAAAAGTTTTTAATATTTTTTGCATACTAAGTGAGTAATTTCATATTGGATCTAGGACTCTGAAAAACTGGTAGTTGCATACAATGTAAGTAAACTAAAGAATGAGAAGGGAAAAAACAAACTGAGAGTCAAGAGGTGTAGATTTCATATAAACATCACAAAATTGGTAGTAATGTAGAGGGCGAAAGACATATAACTTTTAAAAAGGAATAAGTAATATAGAATACATTCATAAATGCTTTGTGAATTGTTACTGTTCCTGTAAAGACATAGCACTTTCATATGTGTACTAATTTAGTTGTACATTTGTTTGTATAATAGCAAAATGTAGGTATATTTAATGAATTCAAGCAGTATATCACTTGGCCATGACATTGGAATTTGGGAGTATTTGTGTGGAGGTAATGGATATCGTAAGTTTTTGTGTCACCAAAAGACTTATCACCAAATGATATTTCACCAAAATTTATGACTGAATGTTCTGGCTTTCTCATTTACCAAATACAAGAGTATTTAAATTTTTTTTTGTCTTTTTGAGACAGGGTCTTGCTATGCAGTTGAGGCTGGCCTTGAGCTCACTTGTGTAGCCAGCCTGGTCTCGAACTCACACCAATCCTCCTGCCTCAGCCTCCCGAGTGCTGGGATTACAGGCATGAGCCACCACGCCTGGCGAGTATTTAAATTTTGATCTGTGTGAGGACACTAACACCCATTCTGAGTATATTTGACTTCTTGGATCCAGAAAGTATTTAGTACCTTATGGTGCTTCAGTGTCGTCATTGTCAGCAACTGTCCTTTTATATACAGTACTGTAGACATACTAGGGATTCTGTGGCATTGTATAGATGTTTCTTTCTTATAAAATAAAGGCTTCATGTCAAAAAAAAAAAAAAAACCCACATTTTTTAAACCATTCTTCAGGTCACAGGCATTCTGGTTGTTTCACAGTTTAAGTTATCACAAACTGTTCTATAACATAAGTGCACAGATATCACAATGATATGATATTTTCACTTCTTCTGGGAAAATTCGCAGTAGAAGTACAGCCAGACTGAACGCGATTTTTAGCTCCATGTTTTAAGGAGTCTCCACACTGCTCTCCATAATGGTTGCACCAGTGTGCATTCTGACCAGCAGCCTCTCCAACATTTGTTGTTGGTTGATTTCTTTGTGATAGCCATTCTTTCTTGAATGTTGATTTAAGCCTCTTACAGCTCATCATACTAATCTAGCTCTGCATTTTATGCCTCGTAATTAACTTTTCTGTTGAGTGATCAAGTGTAAGCCAAAGCAAGACGTGCCAAACAAACATTTCATCATTTGTACTTTCCAGGGTCAAATCTCCTCAGGATTAACTTTGGAACCATGTGCAGTGCTTCGTAGAACTGTTGTCAGTGTCAGCCATCCGGATGAGTCACGGCTAATGCTTGACCAATTTGCTCTCTGTTGAAAGCCTGAGAGAATGCTTTCTCCCTAAGTGACTCTCCCTAGGGACATTATACTTCACTTATCCCTTTCCTCTGAGGTCGCATAATCTCCTTGACCAGAAAATTTGGAAAACCCCTGAGTTATAGGATGTTACAGCACAGGTTCACTTATGTCCTGAGTCCTCACTGACCTTGAGAGGCTAGAGCCAAAATGATGGCGATCCTCGTAGCCCTTATTTATCTCCAATTTTTGTTCTGTTAACTTACATTCTCAACCCTCCAGCAAAAAAGCTTTGTGATACAATTACTTCATATCATAGGTAATTGAGCTCAAGTTCACTGCCTTTCTAAATATCATACATCTTAGACTTAGCTTGACATTGTTATTTTCCTTCAATGACTGATATTCTAATAAATCTCTACATATTGTGATAAAAACAGTTACACATTTTTACACAGACATTTAGAAATCTAAGGATGTACAAAGTTGTAACCTGTCAAGCCTATGGTATTTCACCTAGTCTCTTACTCTCAATTAATACCCTTTTTTATCTTTTTGTTAACCAATCATTTACTTGAGAGAGAATATAGCAGTAACTGAGTTCACAATAGAATCAGCACACATCTGGAAGTCCCAAATGACATGCATTCTAAGCATAGTTTAGATGTTGCTTCAAAAATCTTTGATTTCCATTCAGCTGTGTTATGCGTTTCCATTTTTATTTCTTCTTTAGATTTCTTATACTAGGAAGACTATACAATATTTGCAAATGTAGGTCTGATTTATTTCACTTATGAGTATATGGTCAATATATATCCATTTATATATGAAGTCTTCCAGTTTATCATTCTTTATAGCTGAGTAATATTCCATTGTATAAAAATAACACATCTTTTTTAACCACTTTTCAAACGATGGGCTTTTGGGTTGTTTCCAACATTTGACTATTACAAATTGGGCTGCTATTAACATAGGTGCACAGATACTGCTATAGTATGATGGTTTCAGTTCTTCTTGGAAAATTCCCTGTAAGGGGATAGCTGGATTGAAGGGTATTTCCAGTTCTAGTTTTTTAAGGAGCCTCCACACCAATTTCCAAAATGGTTGCACCAATCTGCATTCCCACCAGCAGTGGAGAAGGGTTAGTTTTTCTCCACAGCCTCTCGAACATTTATGGCTGGTTGGTTTCTTTATGATAGCCATTCTTTCTGGGGCGAGATGGTATCTAAGTGTTGTTTCAGTTTGCATTTCATGGATGGCTAGTGATGTGGAGCATTTCTTCATGTATTTATAGGCTTGCTGAATTTATTTCTCTGAAAAGTGTGTGTTCATCTCAGATGCCCATTTTTAGATTTGGTCTTTGAATTTTGGGACTAATGGTTTTCAGTTCTTTGTAGATTTGAGATAGAAGACCTTTGTTTGAGTTGTTATTAGTTAAAATCTTTTAAAAATTTGTAGGCTGTCTTTTCACTCTGTTGATAATTTCTTTTGACATGCAAAAACTTCTTAGCCAGAGGAGATCCCATTTGTTGATGCTTTCAAATGTTGAACGTGTATTTTGATTTTTGTCCATGAATTCTTTTCCCTACCCCAATGTCTTCAAGATTTTCTCCCACTTGCTCTTCCAGGAGATATAATGTTTCTCTTTTAATATTTACATTTTTAATCCATTTTGACTTTAGTTCATGGTAATGGGCATGTAGAGAGCCCATTTTTCCAGGACCATTGATTAAAGAGACTATCTTTCTTCCAGTAAATGTGTTTGACCACTTTGTCAAAGATAAGGTAGAAGAGTATGCTTGTATCTGCTTCTGCATCTTCTAATCTATTCCACTAATCCTGAGGTCTATTTTTTTTTTTTTTTGCCAGTACCATGCTGATTTTATTACTGTAGCTTTATAGTATAACTTTAGCTCAGGAACTGCACTGCCTCCTGCTTTACCTTTGTTGCCTAGAATTTTCTTTGCATTTCTGGGTCTTTTTCTCAGTCCAAATAAATTTTAGGAGTGATTTCTCCAGGTCTGTGAAGTATGTTGATGGTATTTTGATAGGAATTGCATTAAATCTGTATAACAATTTAGGGAGTATTGCCATCTTCACAATGTTGGTTCTTCCTATTCAGGAGCAGGGAATATCTTTCCATTTTCTGAGATCTTCTAGGATCTATTTTTTCAGAGTACTATAGTTTTCATTGAAAAGGTCTTTTGCTTCCTTAGTTAGGTTGATTCCTAAGTATTTCATTTCTTCAGTGCTATCATAAAAGGTACTACTTCTCTAATTTCTCTCTCAGTGTGTTTGTTATCTGTGCAAAGGAATGCTCTTGACTTTTGTGTGTTGATTTTGTAGCCTGCTATGCTACTGAATTTGTGCATTCATTCCAGTAGCTTCTTGGTGGAATTTTTTGGGTCTTCCAAGTAGATTATCGTGTCATCTGCAAATAGTGATATTTTTACTTCTTCTTTATCTATTCTTATTCCTTTTATTTCTCTTTCTTATCTAATGACTGCAGCTAATGATTCCAGAGCTATATTGAATAGAAGTGTCGATAGGGGGCATTCTTGTCTTATACCAGATTTGAGAGTAAAAGAATTCAGTTTTTCCGCATTAAGAATTATTTTAGCTTTTGAATTGTCATATATGGCTTTCATCACATTGAAGTAGAGTCCCTCTATTTTGGTTTTCTGTAGAACTCTGAACATGAATGATTGTTGAACTTTCTCAAAAGCCTTTTCTGCACCAGGTGAGACAATTATGTGATTTTTGGCTTTGGTTCCATTGATATAGTGTATTCCATTTATAGATTTGTCTATATTGAACAAATCTTGCATCCTTGGGATGAATCCTACCTGGTCATCATGTATAAACTTCTTCATGATTTGCTGCATTCTAGTGGTGAGGATTTTACTGAAGATTTTTACATCTATCTGCATGAGAGAAATTGGCCTATCGTTCTCTTTCTTAGTTGCATCTCTTTCTGGTTTTAGTATCAGTGTAATACTTGCTTCTAGGAATGATTTTAGAAGGATTGCTTCCTTTTCAATTTTGTTGAAGTGTTTCAGGAGTATTGGGATTATGTCTTCTGTAAATTTCTTGTAGAACTCAGTGGTGAATTGACCAGGTCCTGGACTTTTCTTTGCGGGTGGTCTTTTTATTACATTTTGTATCTCATTGGCTGTTATTGGGTTATTGAGATTTTTTTTTTTTTGTCTTTTTGAGACAAGGTCTCGCTATGCAGTTGAGGCTGGCCTTGAGCTCACTTTTGTAGCCCAGGCTGGTCTCGAACTTGCACCAATCCTCCTGCCTCAGCCTCCCGAGTACTGGAATTACAGGCGTGAGCCACCACGCCCAGCTTATATATTCTTGATTGAGTTTTGATAATTTGTAACTTTCTAGGAACCTGTCCATTTCATCTGTGTCTTCAATTCTGTGAGAGTAAAAGACTCTGAAAATAGCTCTTAGTGATCCTCTGAATCTCTGCTGGCTCTGTAGTAATTTCACTCTTTTCGTTCCTTATTGCTTGACTTTGAGTCCTTTTTTACCTCTTTTTGATGAGATTAGCTAGGAGCTTATCAATTTTATTTAATGTTTCAAAGAACCAGCTTTTTGATCTATCAGTTCTTTTTTTTTTTTTTTTCTATGTCTCAATGGAATTAATTTCTGCTCTAATCTTTATAATTTCCTCCCATCTTTGGGCTTTTGATTTTGTTGGCTCTTCCTTTTATAGTTGGTTTAGATGCTCCACGAGAGTATTTATTTGTTCCTGTTCTGTTTTCTTAATGTGTGAGTTCATGGTTAGAAATTTCCCTCTAAAAACTGATTTCATTGCATCACATAAACTCCGGTAAGTTGTGTTTGAATTTTTATTAAATTATACATATTGTTTAATTTCTTGTTTAATTTCACCTGTAACCCACTGGCTGATGAGAAGGGTTTTGTTTAATTTCCATGTATTTCTGGGGTTCTTTTGGATTATTTTGTCATTTATTTCCAGTTTCATTGCATAGTGGTCAGATAATATGCATGGGATAATTTCTGCTTTCTTGCATATAGTTAAGAATGACCTATGCACTAGTAAGTGGTCTATTTTGGAAAATGTGCCATGTACAGCTGAAAAAAAATGTGTATTCAGAAGTTGTTGGGTGGAACACTCTGTGTATGTCCACCAAGTCAAACTGTTCCAAGTTCTTGTTCAGTTCTGTGACTTCTTTGCTAATTTTTTGTCTGCTTGACCTATCACTTGATCAACCTTGGTTTGAAGTTTAGACTGTCCGCAAACAGAATTACTACCCCTCTTTTGTTGAGGTGCTGGGGCATGTACTATTGTTCTCCATCATTTAACTTTTAGCCTCTAAATTAGTCTATGAGTTAAGTATATTTCTTGTATACAGTATATTGTTGGATTTTGCTTCCTTATCCACTCTGCCAGTCTATTTCTTTTAGTTGGAGAATTAAGTACATTTACATTGATGGTTATAATTAAAATAAGTTTACTTACCATTGGCATTACTTTCATTTGCTGTTTAGCCCTTTTCCTCTTGTTTTTAATTGGTTGCCCTATTTGGTGAGTTCTTTGTATTCTCATTTATGGAGTTCAGGTCATTTTGGTCCCTTTCTAAAATATTTTTTAGTTGCCTGTGTAGGGTTGGTTTTTACATCATTAAATTCTTAGTTACTCCTTGACATGGAAGTATTTCACTTCTCCTTCATACTTGAAAACGAGTTTTGCAGGGTATAGCAGTCTAAACTGTAATTTATTTTTATGGAAGACTTGAAGCACTCTGGTCCATGCTCTCCTTGACTTGATTGTTTGTGAAGAGAAACCTGCCATTATTCTGATGGGTTGTCCTTTAAATATGATTGTGTTTCTTTTCTCTAGAAGCTTTTAGTATATTATTCTTCTGCTGGATTTCTGGGATCTTGACTATTATCTATGTGTGTGTGTTTTCAGTCAGGTTGATGTTATTTGGAGTTCAGTATGCTTCAGTTACCGGAATGTCAGATTTTTTTTTTCATATTTGGGAAGTTTTCTGCTATTACTTCTACCCATATTCCTTTTATTTCCTTTGTGTTGTCTCCTTTCTTGTTGATTCCTATTTATCTCACGTTGTTCTTTTTCACATCATCTTCAAGATGCAAAAATGTTTTCCTGCATCATTTTTTCCTGCATCCTAGTTGTTTTAAAGAGATCCTTTCTTACATTTTCACTAACTGTGACTGCATCTTCAAGATCTATCTTCACTTTCATTTATGATTGAGATTTTATTTTGTAGTATATTTCTTTTTTTCATGTGATCTATTTCTGTCCTATATTGCTCCTTCAGAGATTTTTCCTCCTCTGATCTCTCTACCTTTCTCCAATTGTTCCCCTACTTTGGATGCTGTTAGTTTAGAGATATCTGTTTTTTACTTCAGAGGGTACTTCTGCTCTGATGTCCTCTATCTTTTTCTGCAGGTGTTTTTCCACTTGAGATTCTATTAATTCATGCATTTCATTTTTTACTTGAGATGTTATCTCTGATCTGATTTCCTCTATACATTTCTGCACTTGTCTGTCTACTTCAGATGCTACCATTTCAGAGATTTCAGCTGCGTGATTCCTGTTTTCTTCCATGGTACTGTCTCCTCTATTTGTTCTATGTCAGCTCTGGACCTGATATTGCATCTTACTTCTTCTCTTTGTCATTTTGTATGACCTCTTCCCTTTGGTGAAACTATGCCATTAACACTTATCAAATTTGGATCCAGGTCCACCAATTTTGACCCTATCTAGATGTCCCTGGTCGGGTCTGGCTACTGTGCTCAGCTTCTTCCTGCCCTGCTATAGCTGTGTGCAGGTCCAGTCGGTCAGCATGGGTGGCGGGGGCGGATTTCTGGTGCCTGAAGATGCTGGGTGGTGGAGGTGCACACCGCAGAGAGGTTCCATCTGGGCATGGGCCTGATTGGTCAGCAGTGGTGGGTTTCCAGTGGCTGGCCAAGCCAGGAGTGCGTGTCACAGAGAGGTCCTACTTTGGTGTGGGCTGGATTGGTCAGCGTTTGTGAACAGGGGCTGAGATTTGTTCTTGTACCAGAAATTTATCCAGAATTACAAGAAAAACTGGCTCCTCTGAAATACAAAAGAAAGAAAACAATTCAAGGAAAGAACCACCTGCTTCTACGGAAAGGCAAAATGTCAAAGTCTCTAAATTAGTGTGTATCTGTTTCTATTTTCTTTTTCTGGTCTTTGTTTCAAGCAAAAACAAATGTTACAAACTGTGGGGAAATATATAACTCAGCTGTTTGGTAGATTAGAGCATGCTATCTAACAATAGGCTGTAATTACTGTGGTTAGCATACCATACATAAGTAAGTAGTATGTAGTTTTGGTCTAAGACATTCCTGTAACTTAATCTTTTTGTCCTTTTAAATATAATTTCAGTGGTCTAAAGCACCTGCTTAGGAAAGCTTGGGCAGCTGCAGAGACCACGGTTCGATCCCCGGCACCACATGCTGTGCCAGCCCTGCCCTCAGGGCGAGCTGAGCCGGCCATGAAAATAAATAAATAAACAAAAAAAAAGTTCTGAAACAAGAAAAAAAAAATTTTTTTAATAATAAAAAATAAAAAATAAATATAATTTCAATTGTTTAATATGCATCATTTATTGTATCAATGAGTTAAAACAAACATTTTGTTAAGAGGTTGGTAAATATGGCATTAAAATCCTGCTAATATTAGAGAAATACTTAGCAGTACATACTTGCATCTAATAAATACAGTCTTTTGAATTGGCTCTGAATTCTTTTTAAGTCAATGTAGCTGCTTATAATTCTGAAGCATTACTAGGGAGGAATCCATAATAGTGGAATGGTGTTAAAACTGGAAAAAAAAAAAAAAAAAAAACACTGGGGGTGATTTTAGATGATACACAGCATATCTTTTAGCATTGCTTGAAGAGGCAACCTTAGCTTTCCTCCTTTCTGGTGTTTCCTAAGTAATTAAGCATTAATAAGTTCCACTAAATTTGCATCTAGAATCTTTACATGTTTCCCATCTTTCCACCTCTCATCCTAGTTCTACTAGATTGCCATACTTTTGCAAGAGATCTATCCTTTTCTATACTCATCCTTTACCATTTTCTTTGTACTTTGTCTCAATCAAATGAGAGATACCATGCCATATTTAAGCTTGTGTGGTTTCACTGAACATTATATTTCCTAGGAGAATCCATTTTTTGTACAAATATCTCATGTGTCATTTATAAATAGCACACTTTATTCATCCAGTTATGTGTTCATGAGTATATAGTTGCTTCTAAGATTTAGCTGTTTAAAACTGTGCTACTATAAACTTCAGAATGCATGCTTTACTATGGTAGCATGTCTTCATTTTTTGGGAAAGATTCCTGGGTGAGTTGTATGGAATCTCTGATCTCAATTGTTTTTGAAATTAGATCATAGAGAAATCTGGTTTCTATAATGATTTTACAATTTGAAATGTCACAGTTTTCAGAAGTAAAGATAATGCTACAGATGAAACTATATGAGCAGTTTATGTATAAATATTCATTTTCCCCAAAGTATATATTTAACTATATCAAACTTTCCAAAGACAGTGTTACCTCATTGTTCCAAGATAAGTTAGGATCACTGTGGAAGCCAAACTCACATCATTTCATCTCCAGGTATTGACATGATTTTAATCCCCAACACTGTACTCCAATTATTTCATACAGAAAATAGCAAATGGTGGAAGAATGATGAATAACCTTCCTTTCTCTTTTTCTTTTTCTTTTTTCCTTTTTTTTTTTTTTTTTTTTTTGTGGGACCAGGGTTCAAACTCACAACTTTGCACTTGCCAGGTAGGCACTTGTGCCATGGAACTATCTTTCCAGCTCCCTATACATATGACTTCTAATGATAGATTAGTTTAAAAATTCAAGTTTCCTTTTTGCAAAATTGGTGACTTAGAAAATATGAATATTTCAGTACATAATCTCTTTGTCTCAGGTCTCCCTAAAAATGAAGGAAACATATTTAATAAATTTGTTAGAGATATGGAGATATATGAAAAGATATGAAGAGGTAATTAAGTGCCCTCCCCAAAAGCCTCGGAGATAATCATGGAAATGGAATTTTAACTCGAACCACATTTTCAGATAACAGGTTCAATCAGAAACCAAAGTGATAGTCCATTTTAGAAGATTCATCTAAGTAAGCCACTCCAACATTATTGATCTTCTAAAACCATGAAATATGCAAAGATTTGCTATGGGGCAAATTTGCTACTAATTTACAATTTAGGAATACATAACTAACACAATCGTGTTTTATTGGAGAACTGGCTGAGATGAAGAGAGCGAATGTGAGAAATTTCTTTGCCCACGTGGAAGATTATACACACAACAAAGTTCTCTACACCAATAGTGTAGAAAATATTTTAATTATTTAATTAATGAAAAATATGGTCTTTTTTGGAGTGTTATATGATATATACGTGGTAGAATAAGTAAATCAAACTAATATCTGCACTATGTGGCACTGTGATATTTTAAAGTAATGAGAACACAAAATCTACTCTTAGCAATTTTCAAATGTACAGTACTCTGTTACTAACTATAATCACCAAGTTTTATAATAGATCTCTAGACTTTAATATTCCTTGCAAATTGAAATTTAAGGACTTTTAGCTAATATCATCATAGTCTTAATACTTTAAAAAGTCCAGATAATTATTTTGAGATATTGCATAATTCATTTCTGACCTATTAATATGATAATAAAAGAAAATTTTAACAGAATTAAATATCGAACTACCCAATCCTATAAAATATCTGGACTCATTAGACAAATGATGCTAAATAGAGTAGCCTTCACAATTTCAGAGAAAGTAGTACACTTAAAAAGTGGGTCTCTTCTCATTACATGTGCATGACTATATTATTCTGTGTGATTCATTAAACATTATTTTTTAGAAAAGTTAAAATTATGATGGTTTAGTTTATAAGGAGAGGTATGTTCACTCCTTATCTATTTCATTGAATTAAATTGATGTCAAACTTTGAATACAGATGAGATTATTTGGGGGATTACTCAATTACTCAGTAAAAATATATCTTTATACTTGTACTCAGATAATTTATATATATAATCAGTAAAAATATATCTTTATACTTGTACTCAGATACTTTATACTTGTACTCAGATAATTAATGTATTTTATGCAATAATAATTTATTTCTTGACAGTTACATCAGTCAGTGTCAAGTGTGAATGTAGAAATCACTTTCAAACTTCAAAATATAAAGGAATGTAGTGTGTTCCATATTACATTTTCTATATGCAGAAAGTTTGTCAGAATTGTAAATGGGCTGCAGAAGTTTGGGGAAAGGGTCTCATTACCACTTTGGAGACCATTTCACACTTGGATTAAACAGTAAGCAAACTTTGCAGCTCCAAATATCACTTGAAACCATGCATGACTTGTGGTAGCTGTTGGAAAGAGGTTGTGGTCCTCCTGTGGGCAAAATAAGACTATTAAGAGTCAAGGTTAAGGCTTAACCAAGCACTTGAAAATACTTCTGAGAATACAGGAGCTACACTTCTTTTCCTCCAGCAGAACAGTTCTAATTTTCTCAATGGGTTCTCTGCCTAATTCTTCAATGTGATAAGATCTCAAGCTTGGAACTTCTCATAACACTTGCCTAATGTGTGCAGGACCCTTGTGAGTGTCTCAAAAGGTATAGGGCACAGGAAAAATGTAGTCAAATTATTTGCCAGGTAGTGACACACATTGCTTCAAGTGCAACTATCAATGAAGTGCTTATTCTTAACTGAAACCTCTTGGCCTTGACCTTTACTGTTTGGATTTCAAGCAGCGTTCCAGCCTTGTGAATATTGTCTGGAATCTCCCCTTAAGCTGCATTTATAATATTCTAGGGCTTCTTTACCCAGAATCTTCAAGCTGCTACTGCAAATCCATGTGTTCAAATAAAATAATCACAATGGCCCTAATTTTCTGGTATCAAAATGGGTTATAACCACTCTTCACTGACATGTAATACCCAACACCAACAACAACAAAGATTTATGTTGAGCCAACACCGTTAGAGATTTCATGCTACAGTTAAAGGGAGGCAAGTTAAAAAGGCATGCATAAATGTCTAAGAGAAGAGAGATACTTGTGTCACATCAGCCAGCCAAGAGAGTGAAGAAAGTATCAAATACATAAGATGTGCACTTTCTTGTCGTGCTCCTCCTGACCCATCACTCCTGCTCAGATGACCAATCTCCTAGCAGCACATTTATGCTTGAATGCATGGCTGGATTAATTCACTGATGAGTGTAGTTGGTCCGCAATCCAATTGTCTTGCAAAAGCCACACCACTAAACAAGTAATGCTTTGAGAAAAAATTCCAGACTCAAACTGTAGCACATATTCCCTGCTAGTATTTTCATTCAAGAATTATCAGGCCGTAAATAGAATACTGACTTTCCAAGCACTTTAGACTTTTAGTTTTTCCGTAGTATTTTGTCAATAATCTGTAAAGATAATTATTAAACTTAAATGAAAATTTACAGACACTGACTCGTCCTTAACATCTTGTAGATATGTTTACTACTGTCCAGAATTTACTCAAGTTCACAACCTAAAAGAAACATCAGATAGTAGAGAAAAAAGTAAATGAAAAAATATGAAATAAATTTAACATATGTATACGATATTGAAAAGAGCCAATCTCACCAGGCGTGGTGGCGCACACCTGTAATCCCAGCACTAGGGAGGCTGAGGCAGGAGGATCTCTGCGAGTTTGAGACCAGCCTGGGCTACCAAAGTGAGCTCAAGGCCAGCCTGAACTGCACAGCGAGACCCTGTTTCAAAAGGACAAAAAAAGAACCAATCTCGATGGAGTGAATTCAGACTCATCATTAATTTACTGTGTATTTTCTGCATGAAAATATACATGTTTGAAGCATAAAGAGCCTTTCAGTGTTGTCCCATTGTCATTTAATAGACATCTATCAAATCAAGTTAAATTATTTTTGTATTCACTGACTTCCTAAACAGTGCTTCATTTGAAATTCCCAAATTTTGTAGAAAACTATTGAGTTCTTTCCAATATCACAAAATGGCCTTTTACTAATCATATAACCTATTTTAGATTTTTCAAACACCTTAAATATTTATGTATCCGTATATCAGTGGTAGTCTCAGTAGTCTATGTTCCTGCAAGACTGAATCCCTTTCATGAATAAAAAGACTCTTAAATATCTATAAGATAGTCAATACAGATTAAAGGTAATCTTTACCCATAAAGGTAAGATGTTGAAAAGTAGTATCAGGCACACATTTTCTTGCATTCAATTATGTATGTTAAAATGCTTTTTTTAATTTTTATAATACCAGAAAAGCATTGTATCCTTCAATGGACGCGAACAGAATCGTAATCCTGTTAAATTAATTCAACATATGTATCTCTACAAACAACTAATAAACACATTCCACTATTTAGAATTAAAAATATTTCAGATTTACATTATTTAGCTCAGTGAGGGAAAATAGAGAGGACTCAGAAAACATAAAAAAGGATACCAATGTAGCAAATAAATTATGGTTACAGAAGATATGTTTCTGATTTCTCTTTAGAAAATAGTTTAAATATGTTAATACCACATATATGATAAATATGTGAATATAGATCCTAAACTGCAAACTTCCAAAGTTCGCAAATTGTAAGGAATTTATTTACAAATTGGAAGGAAAAAAACTCATTAGAACATCTGCTTTAATTTTGCTAAATATTTTTCTGATACCAAATATATTGAAGAATAAAGTCATGCTTATTTATGTACTGAATAAAGT
Organism: Myocastor coypus; assembly: GCA_004027025.1. NCBI lineage: Eukaryota > Metazoa > Chordata > Mammalia > Rodentia > Myocastoridae > Myocastor > Myocastor coypus. The sequence continues at coordinate 23,742 of PVJA010018654.1, forward strand.
ATGTTCAATTACAAAATTTAGTTACTGACTTTAAAATAATTATAGCACCCTGCTGAACAAAATTTCCTCTCTAACTACCCAAACAAATTTCTGTATACACTGTATACTACTTTCTTAAAATTTTGTCTTGCCTATTGTTTGCTCTTAAACTTGACTGTCACCACTCTGAGGGCACTTTTCACTACAAGCTTTTCAATTTCTCTGATGGAAATGAATCACTGGATATGACTTTATTGTTTTCCAACAAGCAATACAATAGAAAATGATCATTTAATTCCACAGACCATTATTTTTTTTTATTTTTACAAATATCCTGAAGCGATGAAAGAAAAAAAGTGAGCACATTTTGTTTTTAGAATCAGCAAAAAAAAAAAAAAAAAAAAAAAATCAATTCATTTTCATTTGGATTTATCAAAATTGCCTTTATAGCTAAAGCAAAACACAAATATATGGATTTTTGAGTTAAAATATTTTATTACTACACCCTAATAGCAGAGAATGGTTATAGTTGTTATGGGGAGTCAACACGTGCACATAACACACCTTAACTCTCTTTTTCTCCCTTTTTGGAATTCACTTTCTTTTCCCTCCCTCCCTACTCTTTCCAACTTTTGGTCTCCTCCCTTGTACAAAAGATCATTTTCATTATCTTTTCCTTCAGTTTTTATATCTCAATACTTTTCCTCCCTTCCCTTTCCTTTCTCTCCATGTTTTTTCCCTCATATATTTTTAAAATGCCTCTACTTCTTGTTTATCTTTCACCTATTTGTTGAAAATCTCAACCTTCAAGTGGTTTCCCATGTTTCAGAAATTATGTAGCTAAGATAATTTAGCAATAGTATATATTTAACAAATAATTTAACATAAGTTTTCATAATTTTTCTCTTTAAGGTTCTTCACTTGAGATATTATTCATGCCACCGTCATCAAGAGCTCTGATACAAAAAGAAGCAGTATTACTTTGGGCAATAGAGGTTATTAATTGATGGTCTGCTAATGTTATGGTCTGTGTCTAGTTGTCCTCCCAAAGTTTCATGCAGTCATGGGGTGGTGACTTCTAGAGTTCGAGATTGGGAGCTGGGGAGATAGCTCCGAGGCACAAGTGCCTGCTGGGAAAGTGCAAGGTCGTGAGTTTGAACCCTGGTCCCACAAAAAAAAAAAAAAAATAATAATAATAATAATAAATAGAGTTTGAGATTAACTCATGATCCACTGGGATTATGGATGATTCACTGGGATTATAGATTTTAGTACTGCTGGGATTACGGGTGTGAGTGCTACAGCCAGCCTGGGGCTGATAGCCTGAATGTTACCTAAGTGAGACAGAGAACAGTTCATTCTATGCCATTGTTGCTGTTCCACTGCCATGAACTACTGATCTCTGCCATGTGCCAGTTTGCTTTGGTGCCAGCTAAATATGGACTGAAGCCTCCAGTAATTTTAAGCTAACTAAACCTTCCCTCCCTTCATTTTGGGTGTTGGGTATTTGTCCCAGCCATGAGAGAAAAGTAACTAAGACAGCTAATTACAATCTAACAGGATAGGAGGAAATGAAAACAAGTTTCAATCTTTCACTGGATGTTCCTATACAAACTATTTGTCATATTTATCACAGTTATCAAAGTAAATTAAATGCATAGTATCTTTATATTTACTCAATGCTTAATGTATAATAGTTTTTAACTATCTGAAATAATTTTATCACAAAATTTATAATGATAATATTAGTGTTGCTAAACATTTTCACCTGAGGCTAGATGGAAAAATACATTTTCTTCTTTAAAAAAAATAGGAGAGAAAATGATTAAACAAATCATTGCAAACACTCAAGAATGGAAGAAATTTATGTCAAATATGAGCCATTCATAAAAAACTTGGAACAACACTTCTATAAAGATATGTGGCCAGGCGTGGTGGTGCATGCCTGTAATCCCAGCACTCAGGAGGCTGAGGCAGGAAGATCGGAGCGGGTTCAAGGCCAGCTTGGGTTACCAAAGTGAGCTCAAGGCCAGCCTTAACTGCATCGAAAGACCCTGCCTCAAAAAAAAAAAAAAAAAAAGATATGTGTCAAAAAGTTTTTCAACTTTAAAAAATATAGACGCAACCTACGTGACCACCAGTAATTAATGATGAAGAACAGGATACTGGCATAGGACGTACAGGTCATAAGAGGAGGAAAGGTGGGGCTGGAGGTAACTCCCTCTCCATACAACTGGATTGGGGCAACAACCCAGAGATGACGCTTTTTGCACTGTTTTAAGAGATAAATATTTTAAATTAAATAAATAAATAGATATCTGTCTAATGCATAGATGTCTATAAAGTCCCAGGGCAAAGCACATGCATACTAGACCTTCAGTAAGTTTTCACCGCATAAACTTCATTGAAGGTAGTCAACATGATATCATGTAATTTAATCAGGGCACATTCTGGGGCAGGCATTCCTGTGTTATAATTCATAACTGCGTGACTCAGCACACTGTCAATCATAGTCAGAGCTATTGAGAGGCCTCTGGGATGTAATACGTTCATTTAAAAATCAAAAATTCTAATTAATCTGTGTGCTTTTATTATTCTATCATCCTGACACCATTGTTTCAGTTTTTTTTAATCTATGTGGCTGTCAAGGCATATACCTACCTTCCTTAAACACATCTTTCCATTATCCACAATAAATGTAGTTGCTTTTTCCTTTACCATTGGGTGTATGTTCTGAATTTTTTGCTTGCTGTATGCAAGGGCCTGTAATCTATATTTTGGATTAAACCATGTAGTACAGTGGTTACTTGTGTATTTTTGTTGTTTTTATTCATCTTCTGTCATTGCCTTAGTGATCTAGTTTAATTGTTCTATGGTAAAACTAATTGAGTTACTTTGTTGTATTAACTTTTTTATGTCTACTTAGTCTTTTGTAGTCTGCTGTAGTTCACATACCACAGCCAAAGCTTCATTTCCCCACCATATTACAGAATTTTGTGTAACTTAGATATATCATTATTGCTTCTCATAGTTAAAGTATAATATAGCCTGTGTGACTATTGACATGAAAATATTAACTATTGACATTAATCTGCCAAAACAGTATTTTTCACTGTGACTGACTCTTAACGTTACTCACAAAAATGGATGGAACACATAGGTGAAGACACATTGTGAAGGATGCACAGAGTAGAAGCAGCTCAGATGAAGACAGAGACCTAGGGACACAGGCACAGAACTGAAGAGAAAATCTGTTCCTATATGAAGGGAAATCAGGATATAAATTTATCTCAGAACTGAACTATAGTTAAACACAGTATTTGAAGTGAAAACTTTGCAGAGTTGTCTACTCTGAGGCTGAAAACTTTTCATATGCAATGGAATCTAAAATTTTTGAAGTGTAAAACTGGGTATGGTGGTACACACCTGTAATTCCAGCACTTGGAGGCTGAAAACAGGAGGATCACTATGAGTCCAATCTGTGAAGCAGATCCTGAACTAAATACATTAAAAATAAATAAAGAGGTAAAATAAAATAAAACAAATCTTTAAAATACAAATTTTTCTAAAAGCCATTTTTAATATTGAAACTTTAATGAGCCTTCACAATTATAGAATATAAAAATACATTGATCATTCATGTCACCTCATTAAATATATATTACTGACTAATTCAACAATCACAATCATTCTTTTATATTATGTTTTCAATATCAATTACAAAATTATCTAAAGGACTAGTAACTCACATGTCAAATTATATTATGCTCAATTTACATTTGTTCTACATCTTTTGGCCCTACAGTCTGAAACTATTGCACACTGCAATTACATACTTTAAAAATAAGATTTACGATACAACCTATATGGTCAAAAAATAAATATGTGGTTTATATTTTCTTTTCTTCCTTACTTTAAGAAATACTTCCTTTATGGCTTCTGTTGTAGTGTTTGATAGAACAGCACCAGGTCCTCAAAGTAAAATTAAATAAAACTTAGTAACCGAGGATCTAAATCTTTCAGTCATATCAACAGGCATTTATTGTACTCTTGATATGTGCAATCAGTTGCTCTAAATCTGGGTATCAACTTAAATAAAACATTGTTTCTAGCACAGAGGAACCTACAGCCTAAGGGGAAAAGCAAATAGGCTTGTACTTCTCCTTGACATTTTCATTCATCTTTTTCCTCATTACAGAAGGCCCCTGACAACTCCCTGCAGTGTGTTTGTTCTTAGAAGGATTCCAGATGGTATTTCAATTGCCACTGGCTCATATTTGTTGTTCTTTGTGATATCTCTCTTGCTACTGGCCACAACTGAACCTAGCAATCCAATTTCAGTAACTGAACTCGCATTTCTCACCCTCATTGTACTTCTTCTCATGTATCAAAACCATTGACTGAGACTTCTAACTTAACACAAGTTAACCTGTTCCTGTGCCAATAAACTACTCTGCACTCCAGACCTCTATAGAAGCTGTTCTAACCCTTCCTTTTGCTAATATTCTGGAGATATGCTTCCTTAACTTGTCCTAGAACTGGCAAAAAAAACATCAGATCTCCAACCTTCCAATTAAGTCTCTTCCCTGTAACCCTAGAAACCTACCTCAGAAAGTGTCTTCCTTACTGTTTTATATAGCATCTGAATTTACCATAAATCCCACCAAAGCATTAATGACCAAGTATCCTTGTAAATATTCATGTTAATCTATCTTCATATTGCTTGTGCTGTTCGCCAGATGCACAGGACATATTCTTACAAATTCTGACAGATAGCAGATTTTTAATCAATTGTTTTTAACAATTTATCATCTTGCAACTTTTTCATGGATTGTCTTTCCTTAATTAAATATGTAATTTTAGATTTTCACACTCTCAAATTTCCCTAGCTTTCTATAAACCCCTGTCTCCATTAATATTATAACAAGCCAAGATATTACATGAGTTTCTTATTGGTATGATAATAATGGGATGGAGAATTGATACTTGAATTATAATATTCCTTGAAGAAGTAAAAGATAAGCTGTCATTAAATGCAACATTTAAATGCTTAATAAGGTATATTGTAGTTGAATAGCACAGGAAAATATTCTGTTCTGTAAGACAATACTATCAAACACATAAGAATAAAGAATACAATCAAGTAACAGTGATTGGTGTTGCTTATCCCATGCTAGAGAAAGCGAACTCATATATGAAACTGAGAAAAATGATGACCTTGTTGAGAAATAACATTTGTCAGAAATTTTAGTAAGAAAAATTAAAATAATCAAGTTATTTTTTAAAGATGTGCTAACACTATCATGATGATGGGCTGGTTAAAAATTCCAAAGTCAATGATATTGTTTAGAGGCACTGTTTAGGAACAAAGCATAATACTGTATGCTTGAATTAGGACATATTAGAAAGTAACAGAATAAAATAATATTTAGGTGTTTACTTAAAAGCACATGAAAAAATGAAATATTGTCATTAGTTAATTCAATAATTAGTTTAATGAAACCAGCAAGGTAGGGTTTTTCTTTAAGGGTCTACAGGGTGTTCAGGGTTTCACTAATAGATCGGACTAGTACTGATCACCTGCTTACAACCTCCCAAGAGCTGGTATTACAGGCAAGCGCACCACACCCAGTTTCAATTGCCATCTCAGTGTGCACTGGGGACAGACAGGATGTTAGGTCAGGCCCAGGGCTGAAACCCCTGGTCCCTGTGCCTGTTTGCAGGTGCTTTAATCTGCTGAGCTACTTGACCAGCCCTTACAAACAAGCAAGGTGTTAAACACAGCTAGAACAGGGGACAGAAGTGACAAAAATTTTGATCATATGATATGTAATTTCTGGAAGATAAGACAGGCCTTAAAATACACAGAAAATAAAAACAAAGTAAAAAGTTATAAAATTATGGTAAGAACCATGAAGAAAATTAGAAGGGACCAAAATAAAGTAACTGTTTTAGTGACAAGTCCTTAGCAAGAACTGAAAGAGAGAAGAGTCACACAGATCCCTGCAGTAAAATATCTCACGAAGGGGATGGTTAAGTGCAAAATTGTTTGGATGAATAGAATGAGTCTTGAAAAGGAAGTCAGAGGCTAAGGAAAGGCACAAAAGTTGTTTTATGAATCTAGCACAGGGTCTTTAGTTAAGTGCTGGAACCAAGCATAAATTCTATATGTGGTTTTTGAGTGGGATTTTATACTGATTTGTATTTCCTAAAAGAAATCACAGAGAAATGTGCACTAAACTAGTCAAGACAATGACTGGTAGCTCAGAAGGAAGATAGATTATATTTATAAGTTAATCTGACAAGTTTCAAAGAATCTGTCCTCAAGTTAGAAAATAAAAGCAATGAGTCAAAAGGAAAAAAAATTCAAAATACTGGACTGTGAAAAATGTTGAAAGAGTTCCAGAGAAGTAGTGCAGGTAAAAATAGAGTCATTCTATTTGGCTACTAGGAGAGTATTATGAACTAAATGGAGAACTTTGAATGGATTAATAGCAGAAGAAATAAAACATGCATGTGAGAGACGGACAAGGGACAACAGTAAGGAAAGATTAATGATTGAGGATTTTCTATTGTGAATGGGAGGTTGAAAACACATGTTGTTTGTTTGTCCTTTAAAATGTTTGTTTATATAGGAGATAGTACCATTTTGAAATTTGTATTCCCCAGATGCCATTCCTATCAAAATTACATGACCTTCAAGCAACTTGTACAATAGCTTTATCATTCAACTTAATTGAATTATTTGACTAGCTGAATAGAGTTCAAGTATCTGCAAACACAGAGAATGCACAACTATAAGCTTTAAAAGACCTGGGAGGAAGAGGAAGACCTGATTTAAACATGGAATTTTGAGCCAGGCATGGTAGCACATGCCTGTAATCCCAGCACTTTCGAGGCTGAGGCAGGAGGATCGATGGGAGTTCAAGACCAGCCTGGGCTACAAGGTGAGCTCAAGGCCAGTCTGAATGCACAGTGAGACCCTGTCTCAAAAAAAAAAAGAAAAAAGAAAAAAACATAGAATTTTATGTAGGGTGCCCAAATCCCTTGATGTTAGTTTTCTTAGTGAAAAAGTAAAAGCATTGGGCCAGTCAAATAGCTCAGCGGATTAAAGCACCTGCAAGCAGGCACAGGGCCTGGGAGTTCTAGCCTCGGGCCTGTAATGCTGGCCCCCGCCCCCAGGGCACACTGAGTTGGTGATTGAGACTGGGCATGGTGGCACACACCTGTAATCCCAGCTCTTGGGAGGCTATAAACAGGCGAGTCTGCTCTAGTAGTGAGACTCTAAACACCTTGTAGACTGTTTCTTAAAATACAAATAAATAAACATCAACATTTAACTTTAAAAATTATTAGAAATAGTTAATGAAAAAATATAGCAATATATAGTCACAATCATATATAGTAATATAGGTATATATTTTAATGTATATAGCTAAGGTACATAAAATAATTCATCATCTATAGTGAAGGACATTTGTACTTCAACTTGTTATGACTTGTTATGATCCTACACAGTGACAGAGGGCAATTGGGTACTCAGGTTTCTGTGACTTTCTCTCTGTAATTTCAGGCAAGCACTGCATTCTGAAACTCAAATAGTCTCTACAATAAGGCACTAAAACCATAAATATCAACCAACCTAAAAGTCTATATTTTCTCACCTTTGTCCAGCTTTATTGTTTTAAGACTCTTTTGATTTTTGCTTTGAATTTTGTTGTGCAGAATTTTTTTGAAGTGTCAAATACTACACTCTTGTGAGCTTTCATAAATATTATTTGGCTATACTGCAGTGACATTTTATTCATTAGATTATCTGTATAGATAGATTATCTCTGTGCATATATTATTACAAATAGAGCACCTTTGATATTTTAATAGAATTGTATGTTATCACCTTTGAATTGAACACCTATCACTTCTTTGTTGCTGCTCTTTGAAACTCTCTTTCTGATCCCTTTAACATTAAATAGAGAAAGAAGTATACTAAAGAGCCGTCACAGTATAGCCCTAGGTGATTCTAGAATAAAGCCCCATGGGACAGTATCCTAAACTATCACTCATTTGGATTTTTATTTGGCTCCTGCTTAAAAAAAAAAAAAAGTATGAGATTTATAGGGCTGGCCCCATAGCTCAGCAGATTAAAGCACCTGCGTGGCAGACACAGAGCCTGGGAGTTCAGTCCCCATTCTGCTGTCTGGTGCGCTGAAAGGAAGAATAAGACTAGGTTTGAGCCTGGCAGGATAGCTCAGTGGTCTAAAGCGCTTGCTTAGGCAAGCTTAGGAGGCTGCAGGGACCGCAGTTCGATCCCTGGCACCACATGCTGCACCAGCCCTGCCCTCAGGGCAGGTTGAGCCAGCCATAAAAATAAATAAATAAACAGATAAAAGTTCTGAAACAAGAAAAAATAAAATAAAATAAAAATTCTTAAAGAAAAAAAAAAAAAAAAGACTAGGCTTGGTGGCACGTGCCTGTAATCCCCGCACTGGAAGGATGAAAAACAGGAGGATCACTATAAGTCCGATCTGTGTAGTGAGGCCCTAGAGCCCTTGTACTAAATGCACAAAAAAGACAAATAAATAAATTAAACAGTATGACATTCATGTTACAAATATTTCAAATCATATGTATTTTAGGAATTCTTGAGTTACCTTTATTCTGAGTTTATCTTTCATGCAGATTCCCCTTTCCCAGAGAATATCACTTGCATTGTCTATTTACCTGATATTCAATACACAAATTATTGTTTTCTTAGTTAAGTTCAACTAAATGCTTCTTGGACATACTTTTCCAAAGATTTAAAAATTTATTTATTTATTTATTTATTTATTTATTTATTTATTTATTTATTTATTTTTAACTTTTTGAGACAGGATCTTTTTACACAGTTCAGGATGGCCTTGAGCTCACTTTTGTAGCCTAGGCTGGTCTTGAACTTGCACTTATCTTCCTGTCTCAGCCTCTCGAGTGCTGGAATTAAAGGCCTGTGCCACCATGCCTGGCCCAAAATTTTAAAATTTATTTCATTCTAAACTCCCATCAAAACTTCACTTGAAAAAAAATTAGTAAAAAATAAATGTTCAAAAGAAGATATGTGCTAAAACTGGGAATAGATTTTTAAAAATGACATTACAACAAGTTTTTAATACTAGTTTTCAATCTTCAAATACTCAGCACTAAATTTTGCAGGGCATTATTAATGATTTGCCAGCTGTATCTCTTTCCATTTATATGTTTTATTGATAGTAATTAACCTATTCTTTAATATTTTTGCTTTATGATATTTTTATATCTGAAATTATTTTAGAAGAATGGATATGACATTCATAAGTATACATCTGTTATCAAAATCTGCTCAAGAACAAGATAAAGGGCAAAGGTATGGGAAAAATTGGCCGGGATAAGAAAAGATTTTTTTCATAGGCAAACTATTAAAACACTGTGACTCAAATAATTACTCTTTCTTTAACATGATAATTACCAATTTTATTCATGATATGTTGTTTATTTGAGTAAATTTCATAGTTAAAAGTATGATGGTATTATATCATATTAGAAAAATACATGTTGATGTGAAATATTCGAAAAACATAAACTAAGATTTTCATTTATAAACATCTGAAATCTATAAATATTCATAAACATCTAAAGCTAAGATTATCTCAAAAATTTGGAGACATATATAAGATGTAACTCCTTTACTCCAAATAATATTTATCATAGAGAAACAATAGATAAATAAAAAATATTTTTCAAGTAAAATGTTTAAGAACATTCACTAATAGACAGCATGTGAATAAATTACCTACTGTGGCCCAGAAGGATGACTCAGTGGTCTAAAGCGCCTGCTTAGGAAAGCTTGGGCGGCTGCAGGGACCACAGTTCGATCCCCGGCACCACATGTTGCACCAGCCCTGCCCTCAGGGCAGGCTGAGCCGGCCATAAAAAAAATAAATAAACAAACAAAAGTTCTGAAACAAGAAAAAAAATAAAAAATAAAATAAAATAATTAATTAATTAATTACCTACTGTGATTATCATCTACTTCTATACATTATGACATCACTTGTCTTAGTTACTCCTCTCTCGTTGGGACAAGATATCCAATATCCAAAGTTAAGGAAAAAAAGGTTCATTTAGCTCACAGTGAAGTTTTCAGTCCATATGTAGCTGGCCTGAAGACAGAGTGGCACGTGGAAGAAGTAGCAGTTCATGGTGGTACAAAACAACAAATCAGTCACAGCAAAACAGGAGAGGAAAATGATGGCTACAGAGAGCAAGTCTGTCTCTCTTACTGCATTCAGGCTAATGTGTAGCACTTCCACCCATAAACCCAGCTTTGGATCATAAATTAATCACAGACTCTAGAAGTTCATCCCATAACTGCATGAGGCTTTGGGGGAACAACTAGACACAAACAATAACATCACTATAGTATTATAAATGATTAATAAAAGTCCAAAATTTTTAGAAACATATCCACAGATAAATGATTTCTCAGTATTTCATAAAACGTTCAGTAACACTTGATGTTTTTCAATATGTCAAATGCAGTGAAGGTTCTGAATATATAGAAAATCCTAATAGATGTATGGAATAAAACCATTCAACAGTGTTCTAAACAGCACTAAAATAAAAAAAAATAGGAAACTGGACAGTATACGGTTTAAGAAAACATTTTAAAGTTAACAAATTTTTAAGTATAAGCTCTAAATAGTGTCATTTTGTTTTAGCAATAGAATTAATCAGTAATCAAAATATTTGTGCAATTTTAAATGACCAGATATCCTCTTCTATTGATTTTTGTTTCAGCACACTTAGAGTAAGCTATCATGTAGAATTTGTAAATGTGTTTTACAGGGCCTGGCAGGATGGCTCAGTGGTCTAAAGCGCCTGCTTAGGAAAGCTTGGGCAGCTGCAGGGACCGCAGTTAGATCCCCGGCACCACATGCCAGCCCTGCCCTCAGGGCAGGCTACGCCAGCCATAAAAATAAATAAATAAACAAACAAAAGTTCTGAAACAAAAAAATTTAAAATATAAAAATAAAACAAATGTGTTTTGCATTATTTGAAAATACATTGGCAGTTCTTATGACTGCCAGTATTCAGAAATAGATTATTGCATACATACTTAAGAAAATGTTATGAATTGTAGAGTAAATTTTTGATATTTTACCAAAATGTGAATTATTTCGTGACAAAGACATATACAGACACACTATTTATGGAGGACTACACATAACACACTGCACACTTCCAGTTCTTCATGTGACAAACACTACAGGTCTTTCAAGGACACTGCACCACTACTGGCTCCCTTCCAGATTCACTTCTCTTCTTAATTTTATTTGTAGAATCGCATTCTTATTTGGAGTGTTTCCTAAAATGCATAGCTAAGAAAATATTTTACCCCTGAATACATCTTTCTTTTACTTATATCTGCTTATGGTATCCAATCATAACCAAATATTAGCTAGTAAGCTTACAGTATGATGTTCTTCCACAATTAATTTTTTTTATATTAAGTCCATTATAAAGGCCTAGGAAAGACTGCCAAGGGCAGAAGTTAATAAGTATGAGAAAATGCAAAGCTCCCTTTTGTGCACTGGACTTGGAGAAATGGCACAGAAGGTGCTTGATAGCTGCATGTGCTGTCAGGTTGTGAAACTGTGTCTTATTCATAAAACAGAAATTTTCTTTCTTTGGAAAATATAGATGAATCTATAACTATAAGATGATATCCATGATCAAAATAGAATTCCATTCATAATGCAATATTGTTTACAATTTACATTGACTTTTGAAAATTAAAATTATCCACAGCCACCTATTTTTTAAGTAATTCCCAGAGAGATTCTCTTGTGTTTTTTAATGTAACTGGCATGTATAAATTTGATGTCATTTTTTCATTTACTTTAAGAAACAGATTCCTATTCAAATTTTAGCTACATGGTGATGTCAGTTTTTTATCACAGTATCATTTAATATGCACTTACTTTTTTGTTTCATCTAACAAAGTTTCTCGGTAAACACTAGATAGCTACTATTTGGTGTTGATATTTTCACTGTACTTTTGTTGTGCACAGAGATATTTTGAAACTTGGTTGAAATTCTCCTTTGGAATATAATATCCTGCAGCCTTGCACTGACGTCTTCTGGGGAATTTTGTGATGACAGGCAGTCTCATAGATATAAACTGGAAAGAGGTATACTTAATTCCTAATACATATGTGAGCTTTCACACACAGTAACATTACTTGGTAGGTGCATAAGAAATATCATTAATATATAATTTCTCTTTGGTAATATTAACTTATTTATTTACCTATTCAGCTACCTGAGAAGAAATGTTTCTGGCTAGTAGGTACTTGGAAATGTCAACATTCTTATAACTTTTATAAAGAAAAAAATCCAGAAAAATATTTTAAAAAATAATTTCACCAGTAGTACTCAGCATGTGGTTATTGCTTTTCTTTTAATATTTATAGAAGAAAATATTCTAACTTAGTATGTTTAAATATTTTAGGCATGAAGAAATTAAAATGAATAATTCCAATAGAATATAATGTATAAAAGATGCTTTATTATCACCATATTTATTATGTATCTACTGAATCCATGATTTGAAGAACAGCTAACACGTTAGTTAGTGTGCTAAATTCTCCTTTGAAGACACATTTAAAAACTATTTCATTCATGATAATAGGACTTCAAAAGGCTTTTGCCACAGTGTCTCATCACAGAGCTTCAACAGGATCTTGTCACAGGTTTTTTAGAGCTACATACAGAAGACATTTTAATACTATAAAACAAGTTGAATTGGTGTTGCATAGTTAGGTAGCTCTTTTAATCTTGGTGTTCTTAGAAATATATTCTACCTAAACAATTTTATTTATTATGAAAAGTGAAACAGAGATAGCTTAGCAGACTAAATGCCTACTTAGGCAAGTTCAGGGACTTAACTGATCCCCAGTACCACAGGCCATGCTGGGCCTCCTCCAGACACGCTGAGCCCATACTATTCTGCCTTTCATGATCCAAGTGAGAGTTCCTTTTCAGGAACTTCTGATAATCACAGCTTCTGTGACTCTTTATCAGTCCTACTTTCCAGCACAGCATCACTTGTTCTAGGCATGGATTAGTGACTGTTTTAGTCCATGTGCAAAGCACTTGCATCCTCAAGGTTAAGTTGAAACTTGCTTCCAAAATAGCCTTAAATGAACATCATTCATTATGTTGAAATATCAATTTTGTTACATATATTAAATACACATTGTTGTATTTTAGTAAAATAATATATGCTGATTAATAGTGACATGTTTTATAAACGTAAAGGGAGAGATGTGATTATATTATTATAAGACAAAATGCTAACTGGTTTATAAAGCTGACATCAAATACTGTATTTTTTAAAATATTGACTATATTGGTTCCTTTGGAATTGATTTCACAAAGTAAAGTACGTGCACTCTATAGTTACCAAATATATGGAGCTTACAAAGTAAATTGCATTAAAACAGACTGGCAGTGTAAATAGCATTTGATGGTTCATTTGAGGGCTTGAGGCAAAAGAGAGAGAAAAGAAGGGAATTGAAAGATGCCCTTCTGTAAGTCTCTGAGATTCATTATAGAAAAAAATAAGGAAAAGGTTATCATATGCCATGAAATTTATTCATGATTTTCCATGTGCCTTTGTCAAACCTGGTCCTGAAATGTGAGACCTAGGTACCAAGGATAGGTTGTCCTAAGACCATAGATAAATGCAAACAACTTAAAGAGTACACAAATTGCAAGTCTGTTAGGACTTAGGGACAGAAAAATGTCATGGGAAGAAGCAAAGTAGGAGAATCCCTACAACTGAAGGCAGGAAAAAGGGCTTTACATACTAAGCTAGACAAGTAGTTATTGTACCTGGCCTGTCTCAGAAGTTGTTAATATGTCCATCATCAGTTAAGAAGCCTTTTGGTCTTCTGCAGTCCGTATATTTGTTCAGTAGAGTACTGCAGTAGTATCTGTTTTGCCTACATCATTATAATACATGCTAGCTGCAGATAATAAGCTAAATAGCAATAAAAACTAAGATGACTGAAGTGATATCAACTTGCATCTTTGCATGATGGTAGATAAAAAGTGGGTGTATTTTTTTCTGTTGGAGCAAAAAAAAAAAAAGTGATACTACAAAAACCTTATTCTCAATTATTGAATTTTCACTGGATGCTAAGGTGCCATACCTCATTTTTTCTTATAAAAATGTTGACCATAAATACAATTTGTTTTTTATTGCTTTTTTATCAGATAATTTAAAATTTAAGCTGAATATTTGTACACAGTTTCATCTCCAGAAAAAGAAGCTGGAAAAATGTGTATTTAAAAATACCTGATGAGAGACTAGATCTTCAGAATTCACAATGAATGCTCAGGCAGAGTTCAGTAGCTGGGGTTAGATCACTGACGTGCCACACTGACCACGCCCCTGGGCTGCACTAACACAGCAGTTGAGACTGGGCATGGTGTGCACACCTGTAATCCCAGTGTTTGGGAGGCTGGAAACAGGAGAATCACTATGAATTGGATCTATGTAGTGAGGCATTGCACACCCTGTAGACCTTGTACTAAATACATTTTAAAAAAGAATTCCTGATACATGGATGGGTAATACATTGAATGGACAAATAATGACTAACATGTTAGTTACTCATATGTTATAGTTAATATTGTTTCAATGTATTCTTAACAATGTAGGTCTGCCTTTTATGCTCACAAGTTCTAATGTCATCTATCATACATTCTGAAGACACAGAAGAAACAAGAGATCTAGAAATGATGGCAAAAAGATGATTTCCTGCTGGTGGCCCTTTGGGGACAAAAGAAGGAAATACAATATTTCAGGGAAAATGACAGAAAAATGATAACAAAAGAAGATAATATAGATAATGATATCATCAGAAAGTCAGCAATATTCCTTAGCATATGTTCAGTGATGTGTGTTATGACTCCATGCAGAGCCCACTACCAGCTTATCCATAGTCTATCCATCTGCACAAAGATGCCAAAGAATTGTTCTTTTTGAGAAAACATAAGCCCATTCATGCAAGATTTCCTCTTAAGTCTTTAGTCTAAATGTCTTATCTACAGTAAGAAAAAAGCTTCATGCTAAAAGAACTTCAAATTTCATGACCTTTGGGAATTTATACAATATTTTTATCATTCTGTTAATATTGTGAACCTGGGCACTTGGCTAATTTTATGTGATAATCACCCTATCCATATTTCGTTGACATGGAAATTTTGATAAAATTATTTCTTTTCCCATATGCTAAAATTTGGTTGTGATGAGTTCCTAAATTATATTTACTTTCATGCGTATCTACTTATTTATCTTAATCTAGTGATAGAGCTTTATATACTATAAAATATTTCATTGTTTGAATTTTTCAGACAAGTTTTTTTAATATTTTTTATTGTTTAAATTTAACAATGGTTATATTACATATTTTCATCATCAGATCAGTTTAGATTAATACATATAGGTATATAAGATTGATCAAACAATTAAACATTAACCCTTCTAAATCAACATTACTTTTTTTTTTATTTTCCCCTTTCCTTTCTTTGAAAGTTGACATATTTCATATTGTCCTCACAATCATTGTTCAGAGTACAGTGTGTGGGCATGACCCACCTCCCTATTGATATTGCTTGGAAAGAAAAAAAGGAAAAGAATGTACTTCTCTTTGGACTAAGAGGAAGCAGATACATATACAGTCAAAGGTTTTGCAATTGCAGTGGGCCACCAGTGAAGCTTGTGATGTTGGAGGCTATTGAATCTAAGCCTCCTAAAGCTCATCTCACCAATCTAGCTCTGTGTTTCA
>PVJA010018655.1:0-39519 GCA_004027025.1 Myocastor coypus
TCTCTCTTTCCCCCCCTCTCTCTAGTACAAGGTCTACAGGGTCACACTATGTAGGTCTGACCCATAGTGATCCTCCTGTTTTCAGCTTCCCAAGCACTGGGATTACAGGTGGGTACCACTCTGCCCAATCATCTCAGCATGCCCTGGCAGCGGCAGGGCCAGTGCTGCACAACGGGGATTGAACTCCAGCCATTGTGCTCTGCTTAATCAGGCACTTTAGTCTGCTGAGCTGTTTGGCTGGCCTAAAACCATTGTCTTAAGTGAAATTATTCAGACACATGTGTATAAGTACCCATTGCTTCTCTGGCGTAAGAAACTGAAAGTATATCTAAGGATCAAAATGTTTCATTGGTATCGTGCAATAGGGAGAAAATGTTCAAATGGAAAGGGAAACAGACAGGAAGGAAGGAAAGAAGGAAGGAAGGAAGGAAGGAAGGAAGGAAGGAAGGAAGGAAGGAAGGAAGGAAGGAAGGAAGGAAGGGAAAGGAAAGGAAAAAATGATTAGAAAAGAAGGAAATAATGGAAGCAAGGCTTTCATAAATACGGAGAGGGGAGGGTGAAGGAAAGGAAGGGAAATGGGAAAAAAATAGTCAAGTTGTATCATGCTCAGGCACAAATTCCCTACAACGAATGTGATCATTGTGGATGCCTAAACTGTATCAATAAATATAATAAAAAAGAAAAAGTTACACACACACACACACATACACACACACACACACACACACCCATTTTCACAAGACAAGAGAAGCCAGACCATCTTAACAAATCAAAAAGAAAATCCCACCCACCTACCTGGTGACAGCCCGGGTACAGATGGTGACAAGGAAACAGCCGGCCACGATCACCCAGCCCCAGCCTCCGTCTGGTGGGGAGCTGGACCCAGACCGACGTACTTCTGCCATGGCTCCAGTTGTTCTTCCTCTCTGCCCAGTTATTCCACCAGCACACTGGAGGCTTGGAGGAGTCTGCTGTCCAGTGTCTTCCTGTTAGGCATTCAAGGCTGGCACAGGATGCTCCCTGGCACTTGGGCTACTGGCCATCTAAAATGGAAAGTGTAGACATATTTACCTTGTACTCTCATTTCCAGAGATGGGTTTTTTCACCTGGTAAGAATTACTAGTTTTCTATTAACATGATTATCTACAACCAAAAGTGGATGTGACCTGTGACTTGATTCTAAGCAACACAACAACACAGGTGATGGGACACAGCTCCCACAACCACACCGAGCCACATAGGACTCCATCTTGCTAGTCCCACTTTCCCACAGGACTTGCAGAAACCAGTGGTCTCACTGCGCACTGCCTACAAAGAGGACAGCCAAAGCCCAGCTGAAGCTGGAGGCGCCGCTAGCGCTGAGTGACAATGTTCTCTTGGGAATGGGAACTGCCCTCCTTGACATCTCTGCTGTAGTGGACGAAGATTTCCCAGATAACTATTCTCTGAAAACAAATGACCAAATCTTGGCTGAAGACAAGCACAAGGAACTGTTTGATGAACTCGTGAAAAACTTCAAAGTTGAATATCATGCTGGTGGCTCTGCTCTGAATTCAGTGACAGTGGCTCAGTGGATGATTGAGCAGCCACATAAAGCAGCAACATTTTTTGGATGCATGGGGATAGATAAATTTGGTGAGATCCTGAAAGGAAAAGCTGCCGAAGCCCACGTGGATGCTCACTACTAGGAGAGAATGAGCGGCCAACGGGAACCTGTGCCGCATGCGTCACTGGCGACAACAGGTCCCTTGTCACTAATCTTGCTGCTGCTAATTGTTAAGAGAAGGAGAAACACCTTGATCGGGAGAAAAACTGGATGTTGGTAGAAAAAGCAAGAGTTATTAGATAGCTGGCTTTTTTCCTAGAGTTTCCCCAGAGTCGATATTAAAAGTGGCTCGGTATGCGTTTGAGAACCACAGGATTTTCGCTTGGAATCTGTCTGCGCCGTTTATCAGCCAGTTCTACAAGGAGCCACTGATGCAAGTTACGCCTTACGTTGACATACTTTTTGGAGATGAAACGGAAGCTGCCACTTTTGCTAGAGAGCAAGGCTTTGCGACTAAAGACATTAAAGAGATAGCCAGAAAGGCGCAGGCTCTGCCAAAGGTGAACTCAAAGCGAGCCCGGATCATAGTCTTCACCCAAGGGAGACAGAAAGTGGCCACAGAAAGTGAAGTCACTGCTTTTCCTGTCTTGGATCAGGACCAGAAAGAAATTATTGACACCAGTGGAGCTGGAGATGCATTCGTTGCAGGGTTCCTGTTGCAGCTGGTCTCCGACAAGGCCGGCCCAAGTGCACCCGTGCAGGCCACAACGCAGCGAACGAGGCCATCCGGTGTAGCGGCTGCACCTTTCCCGAGACGCCTGACTTCCGCTGAGGGGCCGAGCTGTCGGCCCTGGAGGCCACCTGGCTGCCCCGCCATCCCGCCCCGGTGTCGCTTCCCAAGCAGGGCACCTCCCGCGCTGCTAAGATCTGTACTCTCAGCAGTCATAGTTTGTCGGTTCTTCAACGTCAGTGAAGCAGGAATATAGCAATTTTACTTAATTTTCAATTACTCTGTAAATTCATATGTATTTAGTAAATTGCACCTTTTTAAAACATTTTTGCCTTGAATGCAGACGCAATTTAATATAACAGATTTTTTAAAGAAATTAATCCTGGGCCCCACAGGATGGCTCAGTGGTCTAAAGCACCTGCTTGGGAAAGCTTGGGCCATTTCAAGGACCGCAGTTTGATCCCCAGCACCACGTGCTGCGCCAGCCCTGCCCTCGGGGTGGGCTGAGCTGGCCATAAAAATGAGTGAATAAACAAACAAAGGCTCTGAAATAAGAATAAAAAATAAATAAAATTTTTAAAAAAGAAATTAATCCTAACGTCTATCTCTAGTTTTTTATATATAACTTTAGAAGTGCATGTATAAATACACCTAGATAAAGGAACCACATAGACTCATGATAGTCAAATAAGGTATAAAAATATACACCTTGCCAAATGATTCCAAATAATCTCTGCGGTGTACACTCAATTATGTAATACATTTTGAATAACTGAGTAATTTCCCAAATGTTAAATTGTATTACAGTACTCAGTATTCATAATCTTCTGCTTACTCTTGAATTTGATACAATAAAAACTTGCTATATTAAAAAAGGAAGAAAAGCATCAAGGTATGATTTGTGCTTGCTCCAGTTCCCCTCAATGAATATATTTTTTATGCTTTGCAAACACAAATTCTCTTTTTTTCTCTTAAAAATATTTTTTATTAATTTTAATCAGAAAGAAATAGCAACGAGACAGTTTCAAACCAGATTTAATAGGACAGTCACATGAATATCCCATGTATAACAAGAACATAAGAAAGCAAGCTCTCAGGATTTTTCCTCTTGATGTCCCGGGTGAGCACGAAGCGACTCCTTTGCTAGCTACTCCTCTCGATAGTAGCAGTCTGGCTACTTCCCCCCGCAGGCTTGTGAGACTGTCAGCCGTGCACCATGCCCACCATGTACTGACTTGATTCCGCTGCCCTAGAAATCGCAACGCAAATTGCTCCTTAAAGTATTCCTCCACACGTTAAATAACCTTCTTAATTATAGTTAAGAAGATATCTTTAAGGGGCAGAATAAGAGTTTTGATGAACACCTTTTTCTCCTAGATTGAGCAAATAATCCAGTTGTTGATATAATTTTATTAACCATTTTTAAAATTAAGATTGCCAAAAGAGGGCTGGGGAGATAGCTCAGTGGTCTAAGTGCTATCCTGGCAAGCTTAAGGACTCAAGTTTGATTACCACTTGCTGTGCAGACCTCAGAACCTCAGGTATACCGTGCAGGCCACAAAGCCGGGTGTGGTGGTGCAGGCCTGTAAGCTCAGCACTGGAAAGGCTGGGATGGGAGATCCTTACGAGTCTGAGCTGGGTAACAATACCCTGTACTGGAAAGAGACAGACAGACAGACAGACAGACACAGAGTGAGAGAGAGAAAGAGACAGAGCGCCAGGGAGAGAGACAGAGACAGACAGAGAGACAGACAGAGAGAAACAGAGAGACAGGGAGAGAGACAGAGACAGACAGAGAGACAGGCAGAGGGAAACAGAGAGAGAGACAGAGAGACAGGAAGTCTGAACACTACTTAAATGAAATACTTCAAATATGACAAAGTGTGTATTATTTGGTGAAAATATGCTATGCATTCCCCTATACTGTATAAGTTACAGGCAAACCACACTATCTAATGAGCTATGTGTTAAAGGCCACAGCTTCTTAAAAAATGGCAAACGATAGGTTTTGCAAGTTTACAGCACTGGACCTGGTAGCCTCTAAGTTCAGAGAGCAAATAACAGTGAGGCCAGGCAGTAGCCATGACGCCCAGGCGGTGTCAAGCTGTCACCGCCCTCTTCACCTTGTTAACCATCCTAAGACCTGGGAACAAAGGGAGCAAGTGGACAGCTGAGGATGATAGATAGGTAGGCAGACAGACAGACAGACAGACAGACAGACTAAACCTGATTTGATAAAAATAAAATTATTGGGGCCAGAGAGACAGTTAAGTAGACTAAGCACCTGCCTGAGGTTCTAAGTTTCGTCCCTGGTACCACAAAACATAAAATAAAATAAAACTTTTGGAAAATGGATACACCTTAAGATCAAAATGTTAAGCAAAGTAAAACCTTAAATATCTCAGGGTTTGTTTTATGTGAAAAGCCTAATATATAAATAAAATACAAAACAAAAGACAAACAGAAAAAAAAAAGAAAAGAAAAAATTCCTTTGCCATCCAGCATAGCCAATATATCTAAAAGTGTACCTTGTCCCCCAGGTGTGGCCTGGAGGACCCTGGTTCCTGCACTTGCCAAAGCAGGAGCTTAGTCCACTAAACTGTCTCACTGGCTGGCTCCAGAGATCTGAGCTCATGGCCATGTGGCTCCGGTCTGTCTGGGCTCTGTGCGTCATGGCAGGAAACACATAGAACAGCAAAGTGGCCAGGAACTACGGTTAGGGACAAAACACACCCTCAGGACATAGCTCAGTGACCTGCCCCCTCCAGGGTGGCCTCATCTCAAGTATCCACCACCTCCCAATAGTCCAGTAAGCCATGAATCCATCTGTCGATGGCCTTAGAGTCCTCATGCTCCAACCACCTCTCTGGGCCCCTCCTTTAAATACTGTTATATTGAGGACCCAACCTCCCACATAGAGTTTTATTTGTTTGTTTGTTTGTTATGGCCAGCTCAGCGTGCCCTGAGGGTGGAGCTGGTGCTGCATGTGGTGCCAGAGATCAAACTGTGGTCCTTGTGGTTGCCTAAGCTTGCCTAAGCAGGTGCTTTAGAATGCTGAATGAGCTTTAGAATACAATGCTATCTCACCAGCCCCACATAGAGCTTTAGAATATATACCAGTACCACACCATTGCAGGACATTTCTGAGTCATTTTCTTTATTGCTGGGAAAAAATACCCAACACCCACAACTTGAGGAAGGAGAGGTTACTTTGGGTCACAGTCTGTAGAGGTTTCACTTCATAGTCGGCTGGTTCCATAGCAGGGTGGCACCGCAGAGGACATGACAGGGGAGAAACAGCTCATGGCATGGCAGCAAGGAACAGAAGGCGACCAAAGGAGGAGTGGAAACAGAACCTTCCTGGCCACACCCCCATGACCACCTCCTCCAACCAGGCTTCACCTCCCAATTCATAAACTCATCCGTGGACCAATCCATCAATGAATACCATTCTGCCGTGCTCTACTCTCTCTCTCTCTCCGAAGCCCTACCCCTGAGCACCTGAGGCTCTGGGGGCATGGGAAGTAGGAACTATAATAGCACATTAATCTGTCACACTATAAATTGATAGATGATAGATACACAGACAGACAGAGGTAGATATAGATATATAAACACATACCCATTCTACCTGCATTTGACCCCACAAAGAAATGTTGGAACTTCCATTTTACAGATGAAGTCAGAAGTGCCCCAGCTGCTCAAAATTCAGTCTCGGATTTTGCTTCAAAGCTTGTGCTTTAATCACTGCATAATCTTCCCTCTCCACCGGCCTCTGTAGTCCTTGGTGGTGGAAGCTATAACTCTTATGTTCTCCATATTGGATCTCCAGTGTTTAGAAATGTGCTTATCATATATTTACTAAGTGTTGTCACAAAGATAGATAACTTCTCTCCAGTCACCAAGAGTTAAAGGTTTATTTTGATCCCAGTGTAGGATTCAAGACCCCATGGCACATCTTGGCCTGTGACTAGAAAGCACAGAGGTCCCACACATTCCAAACAAGTAGTAAAGGGAAGCTTTCTAAGTGTGGTTTCAGAGAATTTCAACACTTTTCTGCAAAATCTTTATGGCAGCATAGCAAAGTATTCAACCAGTAGTTTTACAGATTTCTATATTGGAGGCAAACTCAAATTCAAAAAGGACTGAAACAAGAGGAAATTGTAATACCCCCCTCCTCAATACTGTACAACCTCTGCCTCAGAGACTAAACTGGTTTTGTTCCCTGTTGTGTCTCTGGGTCTTAGGGATGCCTTTAACTGAATATGGGGTTATTTATTTTTGTTGCTCAGTGACATTGCACATGGGTTATGAAATAAAATATTTTCTTTGGTGAAGAAAGACTAATGATTCTTTTGTTTGTCCTTTCTTCTTTCTGCTCAGTTCTCAAATAGATCCTGATAGCAGGGGAGTAAATAACTACTGGTTTCAAGCAGAGATTTTTGTATGTCTGTCAGGGACTTTTGCACACTAAACTGAAACACTGACCTTTGCTAAGGAACCTGCAAAGGCTTCTACGTTGTGTGTGATGTTTAAAGTACAGGAACATGGGCCCGGCGGGATGGCTCAGTGGTCTAAAGCCCCTGCTTGGGGAAGCTTGGGAGGCTTCAGGGACCACGGTTCGATCCCAAGCACCACATGCTGCGCCAGCCCTGCCCTCGGGGAGTGCTGAGCCGGCCATAAAAATGAGTGAATAAACAAACAAAGGTTCTGAAACAAGAACAAAAATAATAAATAAAATTTAAAAAAAAAAATAAAGTACAGGAACACTTTATGTCAAATCCAGAAAAAACAGCAGTGATTTATATGGTATTTGATCTACAGAAAAGGAAAAAATGGTACAGCACCTGATTCACACATGTGAGCGTAAGAAACAAAATCCTTTTCTACCCTTTCAGCTACTGATCTACACAACCATAGTTTCCAGACAGCATCAGAAAAACGTGGGCCTCTGGTGTATTGGCAGTGTAGCTCATAGCCAGAACTTGCTCCTAGTTACCATTTTCTACAGTAACGGATTTAGCCCTCTGGTCCTTGGAATTATATCTAAAGAATAAGCATGAGCTATAGCTGTCCTTGAGGTAATGGTATACAATATGCCACTGAGTCTTTCTGCGTCTAGCACAGAGCCTTGTATAAAATTGGTGTTCAGTATTAATGCAGTTCAAAAATTAAATTTTTGTATCTAACTCAGTGGCTTTGTAGAGCTTTTCAAGTTTGTATTCTAAGCTAACATGTAATAATTAAGTCAAATTATGTTATATCTGAAACTTTGTGGCTTGACAGAGAACCTGGAATTTGAGGCACACTCCACAGAGTCCTGCTATTAACCCACAGAGAATGTATTACTGAAGAACAGTGCCGCCTCTCTGTCCCACAACATTTTCCTCACTCTCTGCTCGCAGTTGCGCTCTGCTGTATTGCAGAAACAGGGGTGTGTAGACACGGTGAGTGGGACAACTGCTTCAGTTGCCTAGAAGTTAGCTCTTTGCTTTATGAAGGATTGTGTAGAGATAGTATCCAAAAGAGAGAGTGGGCAGAAGAGATTCTTTCCGCACGAGTGTGTCCTCTCTCCAAGAGCAGGGAGCCCTCAGGACTCCATCCATGGCTTTCTCTCTGGCGGATCTTAGCCACTGTACCAAGCTTCCCCAACAACGGATTATAGAGCCCTGAGTGAAGCGCTGCACTTGGCGCTTACGATCACAGGGATCATAGGATTCAGACCGTGAGTCCAAACAAAGCCAAGCTTAGGGCTCTAGATTAACATCTACTTCTAGGTTTGCACTGCTCTTTACTTTCAAAGAGTGGGTAAAAGTAAGTGTGGCCATGCATGGCCTACCTACTCCCCAGAGCCAAAATGGGCCGCAGAGGGAAGCATTATCATACTATTTCACAACTAGAGTGATACTGTAAAATAGAGAAAAGGTCAGAACTGCCTTGTGTTCAAAATTTCTTTACATTAAAAAGCAAGTCTTATTTATGTTCAAAGTATAGCTGTAATCCACATGAGACTACTCATGTTCATATGTCTCTTTCCACAATTTGCCTAGCAAATCAAACTAGTTCTCAAAACATTTTCAGACGTTCCTGATAAGTACATTGAGGTCTTTAGAGGGTTTACTCAGACCTATAAGCTAGATTGGAAAGATATAATGTTACTTCTAAATCAAACATTGACTGCTAATAAGGAATAAGCAGAACTCCAAACTACAATCATATTTAGGGATAAATACCATATTGCTAATTTTAGATAACCAGAAGGTAGGCATCCAGAAGAACAATGGTCCCACTGGAGCCCAAGTGGTCCCCACCCAAGACCCCTGCTGGTCTAACGACCGGATCAGGAGCATGTTCAAGTATGTATTCTTGAAGGTCTAAGAAGGGCAAAGACAAAGCCTTCCAAAAATTTTAAATTGTCAGCCAAATGGTGAAGATGAAAAACTCCTCTGCATTCATAAACTGTTTATAAGAGGCATTAGTAAAACATATGTCCATAGCTCCTGATTCAGTAGAAGAATAGATTATATTTAAAGACACATATATTACCCACAAATATTAAGAAAATTTAATGAGCCACAAATATTAAGAAAAAGGAGACAGATTTTGCTGCAGATATTTTACTTTAGTAAAAATTTCCTCCTTAGTGTTATGTAATTTCAACGAGGAGGACGGTAGGAGAGAAAGGAAAGAGTCCAAAAAGCTGCTGCCTTCACTTAAAAATACAGACCCTAAGTATGACTTTCAGTGCTACTAGGAAAGCGTGATGGCTACTAACTCACCTCCTACCGCTGTCAAAGGCCAGGCCACCTTAAGAGAGATTGCCTTAAGAACCCCGCCTCCAAGTCTCCAGTGCCATACCCTGACTGGAAGCAAGACAACACTCTGAGACCCTAGAGTTCAGACTCATCTGCTCAGCTGGTCTAGTACGACTAACAGGCCCCAAAGTACTCTGTTCTCACCTTCCACCTGGATGTCCTCTCTACCTGTCACCTCCACAGAGGAGGCCTGAGTACAAATAACTATGGAGGGAAAAGAAACCAGTCTATCGCTGGACATTGCTGTCTGTCTCTTGTGTCTTTCTTTTCAATCCTGGCTTTCCTTCCAACCGTCCTACCTCAATAAAAAAGAATCACCAGGTAAAAGATAACTCATTTAAGCTGTAACTAGGATGACTTCCTCTTTACTCATTCTTTTTACTTATGTCTAAATCCCAGCTCCTACCCTGGGGAGATATCTTTTATCCTGTCAAAATACTATAATATGCATACCAGGTTGCCAACTAGTCAAAATGATTTCTAAATTTGTTTTACAAATACATCGTTGTCTACAAACAATAACCTGAGTTTTTCATTAGTCAAAAATAATTGTTATAATCTGTTTCTTATAAGTCATTGAAATTTTGGAGATCATTACACTAGAAGTGCAGGGACTTAAAACCAAATATCTGACTCCGTCATTAGAGGGCTCTAAGAGCCAATGGGCTATGATTGTGATTCCAGTCCCTTAAGAACAGTTTTTAGACCTACCGATGCTTGCTTTCCCTCAAATGCCAAAGACCAAAGGAGTTCAACACTTACTAGCCTGGGTAGATACCTTCACAAACTGGGTTGAAGCCTTTCCTGGTAGAACAGAAAAGGTTCAAGAGGTGGTAAAATTTTAGTCTCAGAAATCATCCTCACATCTGGACTTCCTAAGAACTTAGGCAGTGATGATGAGCCTTCTTTCAAAGCAACTCAAGGCATCTCTCAGGGCTGGGCATTCTCTATCACCTCCGTTGTGCATGGATTCCACAATCATCAGAAAAAGTTGAGAAATGAATGAGACCCCAAAGAAACATCTTTGCAAAATAGCTCAGAAGCCCCACCTACGGTGGGCTCTCACACTTCCTTTTGTCCTCATAAAGACAAGAAATATACCTCAAATTCTAGGTCCAAATCCACTTGAAGTGCTTTATAGATGCCCTGTTCTCATTAATGATGTTCTCTTTAATAAGCCAAACAGATACCTTACTGATGGATATCCTCTCACTGGCTAAATTCCAAACAGTACTTCAACAGCTGACAGAGGCTCAGCCTAAAGGAAAGTGGATCCCACGTTCTACCCCAGAGACTTAATACTGGTAAAGCCTCTTCCCTAATCATCTACTTACCTAGGGCCAACTGGGCAAGGATAATACACCATGATCCTGCCAACTGTGTTAGCTGTGAAGGTAGCAGCCTGGACTCGTGATACACCACACCTAACTAAAGTCCTAGGAACCAGAGACTGTCCTGGAATGTGAAAAGTCATCATTGGAATACTCCTGCGAACCGCAGGAGAGACCTAAGATTCTTGTTCAAGAAAAACTAAGTGAATGCAATTTCTTTCTAAGTTGGGAACATGAATATGCAGAGTCATTACAATAAGAATCTTGCTGGATATGTGCCCTGCTCCCCTTGTTTAGTACCTCTGGACTTACTTGGTGGACAACTCCACCCAAAGGAGACAATTGAAATAAACTATAAGACTATGCTGATGAGTTATAAAAGAGTTCAGTGGTTCATAGTTTAGCCTACTTTACAAGGCACCCAAGTGGCCTACAAACTAAACTTCTAATGTCTTTGGCATAATAGAATTTTTTCTAGCAACACCACTGAAGCCACGCTAATGGATCCCTACTAAATAAAGTAAGGATCCCATCTCAAGGGCTGATAACCATAGATATCAAGATGGTTATTTTCAGATATGGGATGATTTTGATGATTACCAACATGCGCACACACACACATACACACACACACACACACACACACACACACTATAAGACATTTTAGTAGAAAAGCTTCCTTATGTTGGGGACAGAAAAAAACATTCCTTTTTTCATTACCTTAGCTCTGCCAAATACCTAGGCTAGATCCTCCCAAATAATGTATACACATAATAACTTTATAGACAGAAGATTGGCTTGCAACAAACTGATTTAATCACCCTGGAATTAGACAGGAAGCCCCCACTGACACTTCTTTATCCTGTGGAATTAATTTATGGTCCCAGCTATCCCTTAGGTGAATAAGAAGATGCACACTAGGATTTGTATGGTTACACAGCAAAAGTGTCAAAAGCATTGACTAACCTGCAAAGCTACCCCATCTGTGGCATCGATGGTCTAGAAATATGTTTCACTAGTGTCATCATTTGGCTTCTACCTTTATCCCTTCCTGGGTTAGAAGATGTCATGCAAACATTGAGGCCTTAACCAACTATACTTCGTGGGCTTTAAATGACACAATGGCAGATATCTTTCTCCTGAATGAACAAGTGAAACTAATGGGCAAACTGTCCTCAAAAATCTGATGGCATTAGATATTATAACAGCATCACAAGAAAGCGTTTGTGCCATCATAGAAGCTGAATGTTTTGTGTACATTTCTGATCATTCTGCTAATATCTCAACAGCTGCTTGGAATGTTACATGACAGGTTAATGATGTATCAGATTCTGAAATTCTTTGAGCCTTCTCCTTATTGTCTTTATGGAAAACAGTTCCTGGTTCCCCTTGGTAGAAAATGTCTGTTGGCTATATTCGTAATTATCCTGTTGATTTTATGATTTGACCCATGCATACTGATATATCTCTATGGCCTTGTCTCCTCCAGACTTTAAACTATACATCTTCCCAAGACAAAAACACACTCAGTGCCTATCCAGGGCCTTTAGATGTAACTGCCTGCCAATCAAACTGCACCCTTCAACCACCAGCAGCCAGCTCTGTCTGCAACCCTTGCCCCCGTGTGGCAGTTAGAAGCATTTCTTCAGAGGAGGGAATACAGATAGCTAAGTTGGGTAGAAATATTATAGGTAGTCAGGTAAATTTCAGCCCTGAAGAGGTCAATGCAGAACACAGCTATGGGTTAAGATGTATTCACTGAAGGCCAGGCTTCAAATGAAAGAGGAAGTTCTCACCCACATAATTCCCATAGAGACCAACAGCAGAGATTGATATCCTAAGTAGGCCTCGATCACCACCAAACCTCCTTAACCCGCCATTTCCAGAAGTCCTGGTCCATCCCATATGTGCTTGCTACATTACTTGTTTCCCCGTTTGATCCCCACTTAACCAATATTACCCAATGACTAAACTTTCTGTGCACTTATTGGTTGACCATAGTTTTGTCCCACCTCACACCCATCTTACAATTTGCCATTGGATCAATATTACCTAAATGATCATACTTGTAATTTTATTGATTGGTTATAGTTCTGTCTCACCTTTAGCCCACCTCACTTTTCGGCTTTGTCCAATAAAACACTCTTCAGAATCAGGGTTATTGAGCAACCAACATTCCAAGCCCCTTTCTGTCTCTCTCAGACAGAAGTTTTCTTTTAATAACTTCTTTCTTCTTAAAAAGAAAGAAAGAAAAAGAAGAGAAAGAAAAGCAGAGAAAGAGTGTGGGAGGCAGAAGGGCTCACCTACGGAGCCTGGCACTTGGCCCTCTGTCTCCCCGCATTCCACAGGCCATGAAATTCCACAGCCCCAAGGAATGTTTATTTTTGCATTCTGTAGACTCTGATCACTGCTTGAGCCACAGCGGGCCACACAAAGGACAAGGTACTGTCAAGGCTGAGAATGTGCTATGTTCTTTTTATAACACGAAGAACCTGAATTTCACCCTTGAAGTGCAGGATTTAGGACTGATTTCATGAGAAAAAAAAAAAAAAAATTAGGATAATGGTGGCCACCCTTGTTTCTATCTTGAAAAAGACAGTTTTCTTTAACTTTGTGACTAGCCTGTTCATTCTACCTCCTTTTAGTCTAGTACACTGAGAAGTCTGAAGAACATTTAACAACAAAGGCCTTGCAATTAGTTTCCAACTTTTTTGCATAGGGGCACAGTCTACACATTTGTCCTTAGTCCTAATACAACCTTAGTCAGATCCTGCAATAGTAGTATTATTCAAGGTCCAGTAGGAACTACGAAATGTCAGAGACTTGAACAGAGGGCTTTATGCAAAGGAATGAGCAGTGTTATTTTTTTTATAAAACGTTTTGCACCTCTTGGAGGGCAGCAACACCTAGAAGTTCTGTCCTAGCTAGGCAAGAAAGCAAAGGGAGGAGGCGGTTGGGAGAACCCCAGAGAGCTGCTATTAAAGAAGGTTATAGGTAAAAGGAAGGAACCACAACACAGGATCCTGTGGCATAAGAAACAAGGAAATAACGCACGCCAACTTCACACTCCTGCCTCTTTCAGAGTTCTGTGAGAAGGGGTTCCTGAACTCAGTTTGAGTTCAGTTGATATCACCATGACTTCCTGCATCCCAGAGCAAAGAAGAGGGTAGAAATGGGATGCACAGTGAGCCTGGAAGGGCCAGTAGAAATGTCTGCATATGATGGTCCTCTGCAGGCTTGCTCACAGTGGACCAGGGCCCTTGTCACGTCCTGGGCCGTGAGACACCTAGATCAAGTCTCTGAAAGTTACCAACTCAAGTTTCCCAACATTCAAACACAGAACTTAGGGCCAGGCAGATAGCTCTGTGGCACAAGTGCCTGCCTGGCAAGTGCAAGGTTGTGAGTCTGAACCCTGGTCCCACACAAAAAAAAAAAAACAAAAAAAACCCTACAGAACTTATTAGAGGGACTGGGCTCCTCTCTCCATGCTCAGCCTCAAGCACTTATTGTTTGTTTGGATCCCTCTTGCCGCTGCCTTCCTTCCTAAATTCCCTGTTGCTTTGTAAATGAACTCAGCCTACACAAGTCCTGGTCTGCTTGATTAAATCCTTCCTTTTCTGGGTAGCATCAAATGATGGATGACTCCAATGTAGTGGGAGGGGCTGAAGGTCCTGGGGATCCAGGCATGTAAGGCCATGTTGGCTTCCAAGGAGGCTTCCATAGTGGCCTCCAGAGCCATGAGCATGGCAGAGGCTGGGACGAGGGCTGAGGCCATAGGACTGGTTGTGGTAAGGACTAGGACAAAGAGTGGATTCCTGTCACCAAGCTGAGTCACCTGGTCAAAGACGTGATGATCGAGTCTTTGGAGAAAATTTACCTTTTTTCCTTACCCATCAAGGAGTCAGAGATTATTGACTTTGTCCTAGGCACTTCCCTCAAGGATGAAGTTCTGCAGATCATGCCTGTGCAGAAGCAAACTCGTGTTGGCCAGTGGACCAAGTTCAAGGCACTTGTCGCCATTGGGGACTGCAATAATTGTGTTGGCCTGGGTGTAAAGTGCTCCAAAGAAGTAGCCACTGCCATTCATGGAGCCATCATCCTGGTCAAGCTTTCCATTGTCCCCATGCAGAAAGGCTACTGGAGAAATAAGATTGGCAAGCCCCACACTGTTCCCTGCAAGGTGACTGGCCGCTGTGGCTCTGTGTTGGTGCGTCTGGTCCCTGCCCCCAGAGGCACTGGCATTGTCTCCACCCCTGTGCCCAAGAAGTTGCTGCTGATGGCTGGCATTGATGACTCCTACTCCTCCGCTAGGAGCTGCACTGCAACCTTGAGCAACTTCGCTAAGGCCACCTTTGATGCCATCTCCAAGACCTACAGCTATCTGCCCCCTGACCTCTGGAAAGAGACTGTGTTCACCAAGTCTCCCTGTCAGGAATTCACTGACCAACTTGTTATACTCTGGTTTCTCTTCAGATCACATAAATCTTTCCCCTTTTACTGACCATCTTGTGAAAACCCACACCAGAGTCTCTGTCCAAAGGACTCAAGCTCCAGTAGTAACTACAACATAAAGGATTTTTACACAAGAAAAATAAAATGAATTAAGTTTGTCAAAATAAAAAAAGCACAGGACCTGGCTGCCCACAGTATGTGTTTAAAAATGTTAGTTATTAATATTATTGTTGTTATTGTTATAGTTAGTCTCCATAAATCTAATGGAAGGGACAAATAATTTAAAATTTAAATATCCTATAATTGCTACAATTTTTGTAGGAGGATAGTGTGGCAGAAAAATAATTTTGTGGAGTAGAAGTTCATGAACTAGAAAAGACCAGGCACTGTTCCCTACCCAGGGCCTTCACATGGGGGCATTCACACAAATTCTGAACTGGATGAGAAAAACGTTTCAAACGGGCATTTCTCTGAGGAGGGCTTCCAAGAGATTCTTAGGCCACCATGCAGCTATAAATAGTAACATAATGTGGCTCGGAAAGATTTTTAAAAAGAAACCCATGCTCCACTGACAGAACACTCCTTTCTAATCCTAAGAGCTCCTCCATCTTGGTTCCAAAACTGCTTTTGAGGACTTTGAAACTGTGCTACAAATATAAATGCTGTGCTACATTTTTAAGCACATGGAACAGTCCCAGGGCACAGGGTCAGGTGTGACTGTGAGCTCTACTCAGTCACCAGCTATGTGACTTAGACTTAAGGGTCAGCTTTCTGAGCCTCTCATGCCACGTACAAGGGGGTTAATAGCTCCTCTTAAAAGGGCTTTAATTACAATTAAATGGCAAAATACATGGGAAGTGTCTAACATATATTAAAATATTCATAAATTAATATTTATTTCCTTCCTTATAATGGCAGCAGATACATTTTTCATCTTCATTTGTTCCTTTTAGTTTTTTCTAAAGGCAAGTGTAATTACATATTATGATACATATACAGTAGCAGGCAGTAAGTGCTCAACATGCTTAGCGAGACCACAGGGATGTAGGTCAGTGGGAGGGGGCTTGCCCAGCACAAGCATGGCCCTGGGCTACAAGCACATCATTAGAAAGGCAGAAGGAGAAACAATGACAGTGAAAAAGCTTAACCAAGTTAAACGTATTCCAGGTACTAGATCAAACAGTGATTTGATTACAAAATTAGTAAATAACTTTAATAATATAAAATCTCTTTATTGATGTTAATTTACGGGTAATTATCAGGAAGTAAAAATAGCTCAGGTAATGGAAGCACACAATTTTTCCTACAGTAGCAAAGGGAAAAACTGTCAAGACAGACCCAGGGTTTCCATCTTTCCATGCCAGTTTTCCATATAATATGGAGTCAATACAAAGGAGCTATGGGCTGGGAATATAGCTCAGTGGCATAAGCACGTGCCTGGCAAGCACAAGGTCCTGAGTTCAGTCCCCAATACCAAACAAAACAAAACAGAAAACAAAAAACAAAAGGGGCCACCTAGAGAGAGAGAGAGAGAGAGAGAGAGAGAGACAGATGGCAGCTACAAATCCAACAAATCCCAATTCTCCTGAATGTTCAAATGGAGCTCCATCCCACTGCAGTATTTTAGCTAGTTCTCTTTTTAACGTGCACAGCGAGATTCTTCACAAGCAAATCGTCTGCCACCCTGTTTACTGCTGTTTCCTGAGTAAGCCTCGCCAGCAACAGTTATGCGGACTGTGGCGGCACCCAAGGATGCCCACGCTGTGCTCCTAACTCAGTCCCTCCGCCGAAGACAGCCACAGAAATACCTACGTACAGGACAGAAGGAGCAAGGGTGTGAAAGCAGAAGGGATGTGTGAGGAAAGCGGGATTACGGCTGCTCTGCTCCTGTGTTTTCCGAGTGCCCTAGAACACATTCTTTTTTATGAAAAAGTAATAAAAGCACTTGAAGTAGTTGTAACTCGATATGTACACCTGTCTTATTTTCTTGCACTATTGATTCACACGTGCTTGTCCACAGAGACAGCACAGCAGACATTCTCCACTTTAAATATTTGTCCTCCCACTGATTCTCCTGAGACCTGTGCTTTAGGCCAATGCTTTCATATGCAGGTTAAAGTTTTCTTGTCTGCCCAACTAGCTGAAATCATATTTTTGGTCATCTTTGAGGCTGGCTGCAACCTGTCAAGGCTTTTTCATGTGTACATCAATGATACAACGTGCTCATTCACTATAATTTTCAAAATTGTTTTTCCTCTGATGAAGTGAAGCCATATTTGATGAGTAAATAACATGGAATAACAAATCCACATCAGGATGCCTGCGTAGTGCTGCTGTGTGCCCCATAGTGTTTGGGCTCCTGTAAAGAAATCCATCTCCCCCAACCCCCTCTTTTAAACTGTATCATTTTTTTTAAAGAATTTTTTTATTTTATTTATTTATTTTTTTCTTGTTTCGCAACCTTTGTTTGTTTATTCACTCATTTTCATGGCTGGCTCAGCCCGCCCCAAGGGCAGGGCTGGTGCAGCATGTGGTGCCGGGGATCGAATCGCGGTCCCTGAAGCCGCCCAAGCTTTCCCAAGCAGGCGCTTTAGACCACTGAGCCATCCCGCCGGGCCCCTGTATCATTTATTTAATTAGGTTCTTAGTAAGAAACTTAGAACACCAATTTATGATGATAAATTTCATTTGTTAGAGCAAAGACAGATTTCAGGTAGCCCCAGAACTGAGGAACAGCTTTGCTTCTTGGTAAAATCTGTGAGTCCACCACTTTCTGATCAACCTTGTGCTGCTCTGAAACCTGGAATCTCTCTTTCTTGGTGACGAAGATTGCCCTCCTGGTGTCTGGGTACACAGCTTCTTGAAATAAGCATCAGTGAGATGCCTGGGGATCTTCACTTTGTTGATATCAGTTTTTGTACATGTGACAATGACAGATTTCTAGTGTGTTCTTCGAAGAGGAGCACAATTAAGGCTAAGAGGCCCAGTCACAAGTAGTAAGCCACTGGCCAGCTGCTTCAGAAAGATCACTCTCTTGCCTCTGCAATGCTCAGTGAGGATGATCAAGATGGTGCCAGCAGTGATGCTAGCTCAAAAATGAGCAAAAAAGAACAAAAGATCTGGAAAATATAACAGTTTGAAATCACTTCTTTAAAGAGAAATATGTTACTGTACTTCATAATACATGTACTTGCTGTCTAAAACCACAGAAACTAATTTTCCTTTAATTCTCAAGGTTAGATGTCTATGATCAAAGTTTCCACGAGTTCAGTTTCCCATCAGAGCTCTCTTCCTGGCTTGTAGATGGCCACTCTGGGGCTACATCTTTACGTGGCCTTCCATAGTTTGTACACATGAGGGAAAAAAAAAAAAAAGAGCTTGAGCCCTCCGGTGTCTCATCTTACGGCATTTCCCCCATGACACTCACATCGAAATGTAATTCTTACTACCAGAGTTTAAGAGGTAGGACAAGGTTAGGCTCGGTGCGGGTGAATGGGGTCTGTCTTTGGGAGTAAGTGACACATTCGTGTGGTGTGTGACTTGTGGCTGTGTCTAGTCCCTGTTTGTCCTAAGAGCTGGATGGACCAGCTCTTGCTCACAGCTCCTGCTTCTATCCCTGTGACGCCCTGTTCTTGCTTGGGACTCTGCCAGAAGATCATCACCAGATGCGCCCCCTTGACCTTCAACCAAACTGTGAGCAAAATAAACATCCTTTTAAAATTAATAATAATAGGGGCTGGGGAGATAGCTCCGAGGCACAAGTGCCTGCTGGGCAAGTGCAAGGTCATGAGTTCGAACCCTGGTCCCCCCCCACAAATAAATAAATAAATAAATAAATAAAATAAAAATAAAAAATAAAATTAATAATACTTAATCTTAAATATTGTGAGTGTTGACATCAGGAAACAAAGTAAGACAAGAGGATAAATACTAATCCTATCAAATCAGGGACCATATTTTTTTTTAAAGAGTAGAATATATTTATTGGGGGAAAGAAAGCTCCTGTCTTAAAGAGAGACAGAAAGGGAGGCCTGAGTGGGTTGTCCCCAGGTAGCTGTCTCTTCCAGGGACTTTTATAGTGTGAAGCCATGCAGTGGGGCAGGTCTAAGGTGGTGGAGAGCATGGGGACTCACTTAGGTGGCATGAGGTGGGACAAAACTATGGTCAACCAATGAGATTACAAGCACCAAGGCTCAGGTAAAACGGATTAAATCCAGGACCAAATGGGGAAGCGAGTCACATAACAAGCAAGCATGACTATGTTATGTGACTCGCTTCCCCATTTGGTCCTGGATTAGCAGATTTCACATGACAAGGTCTTTAACTGAATTACCTTCTTAGAGCCCCCATCTCTATTTCACATGGAGAGTTAGGCTTCACATATGAATTTTGGGGGACACAAATATTCAGTCCAAGATGGGGTCTCCCCACTCCTGGGGCAACCAGGCAGTGCCCCAGTGGTCACAGCCCAGTTACTGGGGCAGGTCACAGCTGCATGATTAACTTTCACATGGCTTGCAAAGATGATGCCATTTAGGCCAGCCTCCCCTGAGAGGTCGGGGAGCCTTGCCTCACAGAACTGAATGCATCACTGCACCGTCAAGCCTTACAATAATAAATCAGAATAACCTCTTAGGAAGCAGAAAATCATGACAATGATTAATGCTAAAGTAGCATTCATGAGATTCTCTGCCCTGCCCCTCCTGCTTTCTACTCATGGGCTCCTTTAGTCCTCAGAGGATCCCTCCTGAGGGGAGCGACACTGTGCCCGAGAGCACAGCTGGTGACATCAAGGTGCCTGCACTCAAACCCCAGCTTCTTCACTTTTAGTTGTGTAATCTTGGTCAAATACATCTCACTGAACATGTTTATTTTATCTCATCTACAAAATAAATACACAAGTATACAATTTCAAGAAACTCTGACAGCATACTTCTACTGTATTTATGGGTTGTGGTATAGGTAGGTACCAAGACTCAAGCTACTTAGAGTTTTTGTGTTCTCTCTTGGTAGAACACTTTGGTGTTTCATGGTTCACTCCCTCATGCTTGGCTACAGGGTACTCTCTCAGACCGTGCCAGAGGTTCACAAACTCTACTCTACCTACCAAAACAAAACACCAAGTCCTATAGATTTCTGGTAAGAAATGCCTGGCCCAAATGGCAATAGTAATAAATTTGAGAACTTGATACAGACCCACAGCAAGAAACCATGTGACACCAGAGATAGGACGGAATCAAGAAATTATTTTTGTTGATTCCAACAGCTCCCCAGTTCCTAATTCCGGCTTCTCATGAAATCTGCTAGCCTTTCCTTCCCTAGACTACCTAAAGAACTTCAGTGGCCATGTAGTTTCTATCCATGAATAATTCACCCCAAAATCCCCCTTTCCTCACCACCAGTTTAAGGCATTTGTGTCATCTCCAACCGCACATAGTTGAGACAGGCATGGGGACAGCACGTCAGGAGGCCAGGATGAGAATTCAGGCAGAGGAAAGGTGCGTGTGAGCACTCACAGCCTGAGAAGGTGTATGCAGGAACAGAAAGCTGAAGAGCAGTCCGAGGACAGGAGAAAGTAAGTCAGGACAAAAATCCCCAAAGAGCAAATATGCTTATGTGTAGAAAAATAGCGCTTTCACCAGGTTAGCAAGTACACAAGGCGGAAGGAAACAACTCATTTAAGTATAAATGTTCTTAAAAGATGCATCGGGATACACCATTATAATACCAACTTGTGTATCTGTGGCTGTACAATGTTAGCTTGCCCTTTCAAAAGACAAGGAAAGAACCTTTAGGAAAATGAGCCTCCCAGGCAAACCATCTCAATGCAATGCCCTATCTCTTCACCCTGTCTAAAAACTCATGATTAGGTATATTAAATAAGCATCATTTTCCAAGATATGAAATAAACCAAAGCAGAGGCAGACAGCTCCAGCATCAGGGCAATCAGCCAAAGTAGCTGCTAGCCAGCAACTAGCTCCTAGATCAGTAACCGAACAGTTCCCATTCAGTACTCTGGAGTGGGTTGAAATCTTATAGGACTGGTGGGCAGCAAACCCACCGCTTCACACTGAGGGAAACCTGGCTCACACGCTAAAAGTTCCTGTGGGTTACTAGTGTTTTCAGGAAAGAAGGAAGGAGGAAGGGGGCTACACAGAGCCTGAGAAATGGATTCCTGCTTCATCTCAGAAAGGGAAATTTAGGACTCATAGCCCCATCATTACACTGGACTGGACTGGACTGGACTGGACGAGCTAGGTGTGGGTCTAGATAACTATGCCAAGATGTGGCTGTTGGAGCTCATCATCAGGAGTGTATGCCCGCTCTCCTCCAAGGTAGCCTGTGTGCACAGCTTGCTATGGGAGACAAGGAAAAGGGGTGTCCAGGGCCGGTAAGATGGCTCAGTGGTCTAAAGCACCTGCTTAGGAAAGCTTAGGCAACTGCAGCGACCACAGTTCGATCCCTGGCACCACGTACTGTGCCAGCCCCACCCTCAGGGCAGGCTGAGCCGGCCATAACAGAAAGAAAGAAGGAAAGGAAGAAAAGAATGAAAGAAAGAAAGAAAAGGGGTGCCCATCACCTACATCGGTGCAGCCTAATAAAAAAGGCACATCTTTGGAGTTGATCATTACTGTTTGGAGAAAGGATTTGTCGAATGTTTGTTTGGGGGTGTTCTTCTGAATGATGGAAGATGACTTGTTTTGGGTCCTCCGCCCCTGAAAGAAGGCTGCACAGCATATTGTGTAGCATGTCTGTTAAGCAACACTAAATACAGATAAAGTGAAAAAAAAAAAAAAACAGAAACAGGAATCAATTCCATAAGTAAGTTATGTAACTAACATGTGTTAGAAACAAATCTAAAAGTAAAACAATAAAAACAAAGAAGTAGTATAGAACCGGGAGCCTCCCAGATATTTTTTCTCTCTTATTTCTCTCTTCTCCTCTTTCATTTTCTAATAAAAATAACCCTGACTCGCTGAGGAACACGCTGCGCTCACAGCGCACAGATGCAGAAACACTGGCTACACCATGTTCCAGAACCTCGCTAAGGCTGCTGTTCCTGGCTCAGTGGGATGGAATCGATCCCTGAGAGTCAACAGACGGTCATGAATGAAATCTGACACTACAGGATGAGCCATGTACCCTTTCATCGCCAATGGGTGGTGTTTCCAAAGGCTGGTGGCTAACCGCTGGGAGCCCTTTAGCAAGTGACTAGGAAGGAAGCCACAGGCTCTGAAGAGCTGCACCGAGGGCCTGCTTCCTCTGGATGAGCTGCCCGTCCTGGAGCAGACTCTTCTAAGGTGACATAACAGCTAGGTGATCAGCTCACTGTGAAAAGAGAATGCCTGAAACGATTTGAATGGAAAAAGAAAGCTTCAGTGTTTTAGCCCTATAAAGCAAACCTATAAAGAACCCTATAAAGCAGTCCTATAAAGCAATGTCATCATAACAGGACCTATAATTTTTTGAGCTCTTATTTGTGGGCCCATGCTAAGAGTCACATACAAGTCAATCAAAAGATCTGTCAGTGGATTGCCATGAACTGGATGCTCTCTGCCATGTGCCACTCAGTCCTGGAGCCAGCTGAGTACTGACTGAAACCTCCAGCAACTGTGCCCTGAATAAGCCTTTCCTTCTTGCATTTTGGGTGTCGGGTATTTGTCCCAGCAACATTCACAAAGGAAATAAATTAGACCCACATGTGTAAACATAGTACTTCTCCCTAGTGTAAGAACCTGAAAGAGCGAATAGTACCTAAAAGGTATAATGAGTGCTGTGAAAGATAAAGAAAGCATCCAAAAGAAAGGAAAAAATAGAATGAGAAGGAAAAAAGAAAGAAGGAAAGACAGAAAGATGGAAAGAGAGAGAGAGAAGGAAGGAAAGAAAGAAGGAAGGAAGGAAGGAAGGAAGGAAGGAAGGAAGGAAGGAAGGAAGGAAGATGTTTATAGGATAGCTTGGATTACTATACTGGTGATTTCTGCCTGTCTATTGAAAGGGTTTTCCTCTGTCTTAGTTACTGTTTACTCGTTGCTAGAAGAAATACCCGACACTCAAAATGAAGGAAGGAAAAGTTTATTTAGCTCACAGTTGGTGGAGGTTTCAGTTCACACTCCACTGGCTCCAGAGCTCTTCCAAAGTGGCATGGCTGCAAAGCTCACCCTCCTCCAAATACTAGGACTTCTCCAAGGAAGCCCAACAGGCAGGAAGCAGCCAGGCCAGGGCTAGGCTGTGCTCCTCTGTGTCAGCTGGGCTGGGCTGGGCTGGGCTGGGCTGGGCTGGGTTGGGCTGAGCTGATCTGGCCCTAAAGTGGAACCAATGATATTGCAGGGCAGGCCCTCCGCATCCTGCAGGATGGGGCCCTGGACAGCCCAGAACCAACCAGCCAAGCCCATCCAGCCAAGCTTCCTCAAGTTGACACAATGTATCAACTACCATACTCTCTCTTTTTAATTTTTTTATAATTTTTTGACCAACTTTAAATATATCTGGTAATAACTTTTTTTTTTTTTTTTTTGCGGAACCGGGGATCAAACTCACGACCTTGCACTTGCCAGGCAGGTACTTGTGTCCCTGAGCTATCTCCCTGGCTCCTGGTAATAACTAATTTGAAAGTAATGATATGCAATATAACCATTGCTGAATTCCTATCATTTGTTTAATGAAATTCTATATCATTTCCAATTTTTTTATACTTTTCTGTATTCACTTTAAAAATTAAAAAACAAAATATTTTTAAAGAATTCAGTTCATCTCTGTCCTGTCAGTGTTCTTGGAAGCAGATCCATGTCATTAAAAGACAACAGGACCCAAAGGTGACAACGCAATAATTTATTTATATATAATAAATCCTATAGAGCTATAAATATATCCAAAACACCTTTTGTTTTCATGTAACTGGTCTGTCTTTTCTTTTTTGCCTTATTTTCCTATTGCATTAAGTATGTCTCACTTCTATCTTAGGTCTTTGATTGGTGTCATTATGTAAATGTCACCTTACTTCACTTGAAATAAAATGAAAAAGTAGGTAGGGACTCACTTTGACAAAAAGAAAAAGAAAAAGTGAAACTATCAGTAGGCACCACTCTAACCTCACTAAGCAGCTCACCACACCCTACAAAATCCTGTGGCTCTCCCAAAGACCTCTCTGCTCACGGCTTTCCCTTCACTGTGCAGGCACGCCATGATGAGAAAGGTGAGCTGTGAAAAGATTTCACACTGGGAGAGTAGAAAAACAGTCCAGTGAGACATGAAGCCTGAGAATTTCCAGCTAAGATGTGGTATCAACTTGTACCAACTCACTACCAAGAATGCTGCCATTATGTACTGCAAACATGCGCTGACAAAAAAAATATTTTTAAAAAAATATTAAAAACTAAAAAAAAAAAAAAAAAGGAGGAGGAGATATGAATAGGTGAGCTACAGGTAGTGACCTGCCAGGGGGTTAGGGGGTGAACCGAGTGGCTATACCCAGAGTACAGATGCTTCTGTACCTACGTTGAGTCTACATAACCCTGAATAAACTCACCAAATGTTGAAAATACAAAATCATGGAACTGAGCATGTGTGTAGCTCTGGCACAGCACTTGCCTAACCTGCATGAGCCCCTGGATGCAATCCCCAGCACAGGAAAGGAGGCAGGGGGTGGGTGTGAAGGAAAATACTATGAGTTAAAAATGCATTTACTACACCTCAGTCCACATCATTGCTTGACCCAGGCTGCCTGAAACATACTGAGAACCCTTCTCGTGCCAACAGTTGGGCAAAATCACGTAGCAGAAAGTCTGTTTTGTAAGAAAGCATGCACACAATGTAGACACACTAAGATGCAAAAACACAAGGTAAAATATCCTCCAAACACAGCCTGCTGTGGACTAGGGGTCTCACACACACACACACACACACACGCACACACAATCTCACAACTGCATCAGGGCCATAGCTGCTGCCGCTGCCAAGCATCTTAAGCTCAATTCTGTTAGCTCAATTCACTGAGCTGTCTTGCTGGCCATCGCCCTTCTTTCTAAGGCTGAATAATCTCCCATGATGTACCCCCAAATGTAACGCGTTTCATCTAACTAGTGTGCAAAATGCAAAGGACACTTTCGACTGCACTCCCCTTGCCTTCCCAGTCAGTCCCATCCCCAGGGCTGGGACAGAAGACCTGCGCTCCCACAGCGTAAGGAGGACGGTGTGACTTGGCTCAGCAGCAGGGCCAGTAGTCCACAGGCACCTGGGCCCAAGGTGGGAGCATGAAGTGGAGAAAAGCTGTCGAGTCCACGCCCAAGGGGCAGACAGAGCAGAGAGGAAGGCCAGCACCAGAGCGGGAGGCCTGAGGGCCTAGAGAGCAGGGAGGCCTCTGTGCCCCACCCACGCATGCCGGAAATGTGCTTTATTCCCTCCCCAAGCAGCTCCCAAACTAATCAAGTTGACAGTCAAGCTTCACCATCCCACTCTCAAGCCACCACACAATCAGAACTGGTAAGGCTCTTATCATGGTAAATTTGGGAGCACCTCAACGGCAGAGAGTAAGTCCACATGGAGATCGAAAAGCGAGTAGGAAGACAAGGAGACGCCCCCATCCCACGTAGGCCTCTGGGGTCTATGCTCACGGTGTTGACCGTGAATGCAAAGAACCCAAGATGGGGAGAGGCCTGAGGAGGGTTCATGGAGGAAGACGGGTCTCTGAGCAGGAAGCCTGAGGCCGCTGGGAAGGTACAGAAAGCTGAAACCCAGAGGCAGCAGCTGCTTCTCCTCTGAGCACTCCATGAAGAATCTAAGCACCTGGAAGCCATGTTTAGAAGAAAGGAATAGCAGTTTCTTATTCAGCTGTGAAGTGATCGGCAAATGGGATTATCCAGCGCACGACTGACCCGCAGGGCACCTCCTCCTGTCGTGACTGGCTTCCTGATGAGTCGTGGGATCTCACCCTGTGCCCAGGATCTGCACAGACCCACAGCTCTCACAGTTTCTCCCTCTCAAATCTTGGCCCTCTGACCGTGCAGCCAGAATCACCATGTCTAAACAAAGCAGCAGGTCACCACTAACATCTCTGGTGGTTGACTGAAGCAGTCAACCTTACACGAAGATCCTCTCAGCCAAGTCCGTCACTTGGTGTTTTTGTCACCTGTTTCCTGGGTCATCAAGTTCTCTAACATGAAAAATAAATAAATAATGAATAAATAAACACACTTTCTAACCCACCCACTTGGCCTGCAGTAATTAAACAAAAAAAAAAGTAACATGTTATTATAACCTGGGTAGCCTTCACTTTCAATTCACAAAAGTAGGAAATGACTCCATGAAAAAATTTCTTCGACCTTTTTACAAATTGGTACATATGGAATATTAACTGATTTTTAAGCTAAGACAAACATTATAGGCAGTAAAATTCTCTGGAAAATTACAGAATACAGGTTTACAGAACCAAAGGAAAACACTCCTCCCCTCCAGTGGTAATTGAGGTGACCAGCCCAACCCTCAGTGGGTGAACAAACCCGGACAGGAGATTGCTTTGTGCTAAAAGAGACACAGGCAAAGGTGGGCGAGCGCAACAGACGGTGCGTGCTGGAACCTGACTGTGTGTCTAGGCTAATCCACTGCCTGAAGCCCTGGTTCTGCTTCAGTGGGCAGAGGAGCATGTGACAGCTGCAGCTCCTCCAGATCGCTGCTTCACGCAGGACAGGGCTGTACAGGAGCCGCCCCAGATCACGAAGTTTGAGGACCCACTTGCAGGCTGCCCGGTAAGGGCAGGTGGTGAGCTCCAAAGTGGTGCAGCTCGACTCCTGAGTTTTAGATCCTTTCTATTTTACATGTTCTATGTACTTAACATAGGAAAAAGGAGGAAATGGAGCAAAAGGATTGTAATAGGGCCGGCCAGATAGCTCAGCAGACTAAAGCACCTGCTTAGGCTGATTTGATCCCTAGCACGCTATGCCAGCCCCACCCCAGGGCACACTGACACTGGCAACTGAGACTGGCCATGGTGGTGCACAGTTGCTTATCTGCCTTTCCAAGAAATCAGGAGGGAGGGAGGGAACCAAGGAAGGGGGGAGGGGGAGGGAGGGAGGGAGGGAGGGAGGGAGAGAGGGAAAGAGGGAGGAGAGGTCCAAAGCCTCAGATGAGCCAATTTTAGCTGTCATGATAAGGAAGTCTTCCCAGCTTTAACCTTTACTTTAAAAGTAACTTTAAATTGAGTGACATACTTTTCTTGTTGCTGAGACAAAATAACCGACAGAAAGTTAAAGCAGGAGATACTTATTTTTGGCTCATAGTTTGCAGTGTTCAGTCTATAGTCAGCTGGGAGACTGGAGGCTCATCTGAGAGGAGAAACAGCTCACGGCAGGCAGAAGACAGCAAAGGCAGCCAGCCACGAGCAGCAGCCCTCTTTCTGTCGCTTGCATTCCACGCAGGCTACACACCTCTAGGGCAGGCAGCATTCACACCAGGGTGTTTTTCCCATTTTCTACACCCAGAGCAATGCCAAATCAATCAGTGGATGAATTTAATTACCATACGTCTGCGACCCTAGCCACCTCTGACTACGTGAGGCTGGGGAGGGTGGGAGATTGATATACGGGCCATAACAATGACTGATCTACTTGTTGTGCCTTTTCTGTTCTCTCTGGTGTTTCTCTGCCTCAAACCAACCTCCTCTGCTTGGCTCATCAGGAGACACTTTCTGTTTCACAGAGCAAGGCACTGCCTGATCCCACCACCACACAAACAATGCTAAATAAGATCCTCCAGTGAAATTTGTCACAATTCTGAATTCTGAAGGGAGTTAAAACTTCAGTGTAGAAGTTTCAGGAAACAAAAAGTTACTCAGCTATTCAGGCACAGCAGTGTCCCCTGGATGTTGTAGAGACGTAGAGGTAGGGTCTGGCAGCAGTTCCAGGAAGTGATGTAATTCTTCACAGTCAGTACCACAATAGAAATGGAATTTTTTACAATGAAGTTTCATTTCCAGTTGGGCAGCAAAACTAGAATTAAACAAGCCAGGTGGTGCCCTGTGAAGCCAGTAATATTTTATAATTATGGTTATTTTAAAAATCAAAACAAAAGACCAAGCAGAATGCTCAAAATAAGCCATTTCTGAGTATAATTATAGTACATATGTTTCTACATAAGTACTCACTATATGAAATAGTTCTAAACACTAACAAAATCAAAGTCTGGCCAATTCATTCCCAGGAACGTATCAGTGTGTCTAGTGCATTTACTCCTACTCTGGAGACACGTTTAATGTAGTCTGAAGGCAATTGATACAGCTGAAGCTTAATCGTGGCTTAAGGCAGCAGCAACAAGAATGCAAACTCAGAAGGGCAGCAACTGTAGTCCACCCCTGGTGGATGAACCCCAGACCAAGGACAGGACCTAAGCACCCACCGACAGATGAAAGAACCTTGATACTTCCCCGATGGGCACAGCCCCTCTCTTCCAGGACTCAGCTATGTCCTGGGAGGCGGCTGAGTATTGTACATCTTCATTTAAATGCTGTGCTAGAACATCAACTTGCAAAAGAATACCCTGCATGACTGATGGGATTTGTTGGAAGGATGTAAACAATCTCTCCATGATCTTATTTCCACATGGTTATTTAATTAGCAGCCTTTTCTTAGCAATTCCGGATTCCGAATT
Source organism: Myocastor coypus (assembly GCA_004027025.1). NCBI lineage: Eukaryota > Metazoa > Chordata > Mammalia > Rodentia > Myocastoridae > Myocastor > Myocastor coypus. Next base: position 28,513 of record PVJA010018655.1, read on the forward strand.
TCTTGTTATTTCAGACTTACCATTAGGACAAATCTCTTGAATCAGCTGGAAGAGAAATTTCAGCCCATCCTAGGCTTCCTTCTCTTTTCTACCTGTCTTGGACCCTCATAGATGGAAGTGAAGTGACCAAGTCATTGGTTTTGATCTGTCTGGGTTCTCTGGCGTATTATTGGTACTTACCTTCTAGTGTTCAACTTGAAATGCAACACTTCTTTTTAAATTGACATTATGTTTAATTTAATAAGAGCTTTGGAGCCACCTTGATGGTTCTAGCAAGGGTTGAGAATCCACTAAATCTCCAGCAAGAAAATAAATCTTGCCAAGGCTTAATTCAAAAAAATTGCAGTATCAAGGGCCAGCCTGACAACTCAGGGGACTAAAGCACCTGTTTAGGCAGAGTGTAATTGGCCAGGGTTTGAGCCCCGGGGTGCTGGGTGGGTCCCACCCCCGAGTGTGCTGAGATGTGATTGAGGCTGGACCTGGTGGAATATGCCTGTAATCCCAGCACTCTAGGAGGCTGAAAACAGGAGACACACTACGAGGCCAACCTACATAGTGAGACCCTGTAGACCTTGTAGATCCTACCCTAAATACAGGGAAAAGAAAGTCATAAACTCCCCAAAATTGAAGTGTCTATAAACTATATCTGTTTGTTCCTTTTGAAGTGAGAATAGCTTTCTGTGTCTACTAGGGTAGGGATCAGAAGAGAAAAGTATGTTCCTGGAGTCACAGGTGTAATTCACTGGTAGAGCTCTTGCCTAACATGTATAAGACCTTAGATTTGTACCTCAGGACAAAAAGAAGAAAGGGAGGGAGGGAAGGAGGGAGGAAAAAAGAGAGAGAAGAAGAGGAGGGAGGTATGTTCACACAACTCAGATTGCCAGTTTTACAGAACACTGTCTTTACTTTTAAATCAAGAAGTCCTGTTGTATCGTTGAGATGTGATCGGGCAGCTGACAGTTCTCTACTCTTTCACATGTATACAGCACTTCTGCGGTAAAAACAGGTTATCAGCCTGGCCTCCACTGTCACATGACTCCTCAGGAAACTGATAATCATAGTCCTAAATTGTAAAGTTACTTCACTAGCTTACTAATAATTTTTTTTAATGGAGAAATTTAAAAACACTATTCTAATAAATTTATATACTTAATGCAAGCCATATCTTATTCCAGAAACCTTACTATGAAAAGGTAAAACAAATACATTTTAGACTTGGAGAAAACTGAAACTAAACTTCCTACCTTTGCAGTCTCTTGCTGGAGGTGACTCAGATAAGGACTTAGACAATCAGGGCATCTTCGTTTCTCCCAGACAGCGGGAACTGGGCACAAACCAGGGTAGGTGCTGAGACAGACAGAGATGACAGTGTGGCGGCCCTGGGCCTCCTCAGAATCTCTCTACTGGTGCAGGACCTTGTCTCTGGTTGGAGAGTAAAAGCAGTGCAGGAAAAAAATCAGAAGGCACTAGTAGTTCTCCTCTCCTAAGAGGGGGGCTCCCAGGGTGCCCGGGCTCTTCTTTTGTTAAATGTGAGAATGTCCTGGTCCTGGGGGGCGGGGAGGCTGCATGCCCCAAGTCTCATCCAGTTGTCCCCGGAGAAGACAAGATACACTTTCCCTAGAATCTGTTCTGCCTGTCTCAAGAGGTGCAGTGAGCTTCCTTGGGGGATTTGGATGCTTAGGCAGAGACGCTGAGGGTGACGCATCGAACAGCTTGAAGCACATTCTGTAAGCACAGAGGAGGTAGGGAAAGAGCACAGCCTTTATCCCTTTGTCTAAAATGTGAACTCTTCAGAAGTTAAGTTTCAAACTGAATTTGGAAAACAGGAATGATGAAAAGCAACATCAGGAATGTGTATCTTAGATTTAGACAGATTAGGGTTGAAGTTCAGGCCTCCCGTGACTGGGCATGACCCTGGATGAGAAACAACCTCCATGTCTTTCCTACCTGCACGCCAAAAGCTTGCTCTGTCCTTCCCCCACGTGACTTAACTGCTCCCAACACTCTCTTGCCGCCATCCCCAGAGTCCTGCCCATGCTTCGGGGCTTCTGCTCCTGCACACTTGCGGGCAGCGGTGATCTTTTCCTTTTTACTGCTGTCACAGCAAACAGATGAGGTGTTTAAAAGTTATATTGTAAACACTCTGGTCACAACTATGAATTTTTAAAGCCTACTTAAGAACAGTTGTAGCTTTTTGCCTCTTTCATTGTGGCATCTCTTCACCATCCACATTACTGGGGATGAGTAGATGGAGTCTGCAAGAACTTATTTTAGAAATTCTTCAGAGTAGGGCCAGCCCCGATGGCTTAGAGGACTAAAGCGCCTGCTTAGGCAGAGCGCAGTGGACGGGTTCGATCCCCGGCATGCAGTGCCAGCCTCACCCCCAGGGCGGGCTGAGAGGCCAGTTGGGAGTGCGCATGATGACACATGCTGGCAATCCCAGTGCTTGTGAGGCTGGAAACAGGAGAATCACAGGGAGTCTGATCTATGTAGTGAGACCCTGTAGACCCTGCCCTAAGTACATCAAAAAAAAGAAAGAAAGAAAGAAAAGAAAAGAAGTTCTTCAGAGAATTATATAGGGCATGGAGTAAGAGGAATGAAAATCTTTTTACCTCCACCACAATTCCCCAACAAGTATTACATACTCATACTGTAAAACCAGGAAAACCCAGTAATCTCCACTTCATGTTTCCCACCAACTTATTCACAAATTCTTTAGGTGTAGAGCAGGGGTCCTGGCGTGAGAGCCAGAACTACGAATGGAACGCAGATGTGTCCGTCAGCTGGGTCTGCAGCGAAGCCGCATTCTTACAGGATCAGAAGCCCCATGAGCAGGAGCTCACACTAAGGGTGCATGAGCTGAGACACACAAGTTCAGTTTGCTGCCGAGGACGCCCTGCACTACAGAGAGAGAGCTGATATGGTATGGGTTTCTTCAAAGTCTAGTACAGACTGCACCATAGAAAAACTGTGTGTAATTGCAAGGGAGGTCTTGGAAAAGTAAGTTATGTACAACCGAAACAATGTATACATTCTGGAAATATGTGTGTGATCCTAATGATATGAAATATCATAAAAAGAAAGAAATGTATACTCCCAAAATAATAAAGTGTCACTCGCAGCATTCAAAAAAGTTACATGAACCAATCAGATAAGTGTTAATTATCAAAAACAAAAACCCAACTCTTTTATTTAGTTATTGTCTTTCAGGGAAATATCTTAAGAGCAGAAGCCAAAATATGGAAAAGTTTCTGCAAAGCAAAGCAGTCTGCACATTAAAAGGGTGCCTCTTCTTTGCTAACTTCATGCTTTGTGAACAGATCCCATGGCCACCAAACTTGAATGCAACAAAAATTTAAATTGGATTTCTTTTTTTATTGTTTTTTCTTGTTTCAGAACTTTTGTTTGTTTATTTATTTATTTTTATGGCCGGCTCAGCCTGCCCTGAGGGCAGGGCTGGCGCAGCACGTGGTGCCAGGGATCGAATCGCAGTCCCTGCAGCCACCTAAGCTTTCCTAAGCAGGCGCTTTAGACCACTGAGGCATCCTGCTGGGCCCCCAAATTGAATTTCTTTTTAAGATTCAAATGAGACAAAACATATAGAAAGAGTTAGCATCCATGAACATTTTATGGGGGGCTTGCTGGGGAAATGGCTTGATAGAATAAGCACTTGCCTGGCAAGCGCAAGGACCTAAGTTCACTCCCCAATTCTGAAAAAAAAAAAAAAAAAAAAAAAACATTTCAAGAGCACAACAATATATAAACTCATATTTAGGAAATAAAGGAACAGAGGAAAGAAAAGCATTAAGTATCTAGAAGAACATACACACTTTGGTGGTATAAATTTCCTATGCAGCAAACCCTGAACAGCAGTGCAAAAGATTACCAGAGGCAGAGAACAGATGAACTTTCGAGGCCTTCACCCAGCTGCCACTTCTCTGCCACACTGGGCAAACACAGCGCCCGTGGGTGAGAGCGGCCCCGCACCTGCTCTCTGCCCCTTCCTTGAGCCCCAAGGGTCCATCTCAGATCTCAGAAAATTAAGTGTTTAGCAGAATACCTCGAGTATGGGCTTGGCCTGATACATGTTTAGTGAGCAATAAAGAGAAAGCAAAGAAGCTAGCAGCAAGTGCCTAGAGCATCGAAGTGCTCAGAAAATGGAAGTGTTGTTTTGTTGTTGCTGTCGTTATTGTTGTTGTTGATGGTGGTGGTGGTGGTGCTGCTGCTGCTGTTCTTAAATAACAAATGATTCATATTGGGGAAGGCTGCTGAGAGTTTATTAAAAGTGCTTTCAATTCCCACAGTGATTCTAGAAGATAAAGTAAGTGCTTGAAGAGGCTGGCGGTTTGTCTAAGTTCATACTGCTCCCAGTTGCTGAAGCTAGGGCCCTCAGGGGTATGAGATGCTCTTTGGCCTGACAAGGCCATCTCAACCTCCTGATAACTTCCTCCAGCCTTCTGAACATCGTGAACCGGATTCCCGACAACCAGTGCAGCTGGAATGGCTAATCACCACTTGCAGTAATCTTGTTCCTTCTGCAAGTGATGTTTGGTTTAAGGAAAGAACAGCAACCCAATCTTATCGACGACTTAAGTAACAGTTTCTGGGGTCTTCTAGGAATGCCTTCTCACTGCCAAGGAGACATGAACACATGACTTCCCCAGCCACTGGATGTTACCTATTTCAGAGTGAGCCTTCTAATTGTCATAGTCATCTTGGAACCATGAAGTCAACATATGGTGGCAAGAGAGGAAAGAAAATCATAGAGAAGGAAAGCCAGATCTGGACAGTCTGCACCTGGACAGCCTGCTACATGGTGAGAAACCTGACCAAGCTGAAGTTTCCATTCTTACATTTCCAGACATCCCCGCTTCCATGCATTTTCTGTTCATGCCACTTGTGTGTCAGCTCTACTGTAGTACTCTCTTTCCATGTGGTAGCTACATATTTTCAGATGCAGGACCTCCTAGGCTCACATGAGATCTAATTCTGATTTCCTGGATTGCTACGTGGGCAAAGACTAGCAGACAATGACACGTACAGCTAGCTATACAAAGGCAATACAGACTTGCTGGGTCTCACCAAACAGCTAACTGTAGACACACAGGACACCACACTGGGCTTTACTGAGGCTTCCAGCCCCTCTCGCATGGCCTCTACCCCCAAAAGCCACGGCAGAGCCACACATCTGGAAGTCTGACTGCTTTGGGCTGCCTCTCTCTCTTCTAAAGCATGCTATAATGCAAGTGATCAGGAGAAAAGAAAAAGCCACAGTGGAACCAGGAGGAGAGGATTTCACCAAAGGATGTAATAAGGATCATTGGGCCAAAGCGTTTGAAGTTACCTGTGGAATGTGCTTTGCCAACTCATGCCTCAAGCTCTTTTTTAAAAAAACTACAGTGCAAATGTAAGCGAGTCACTCAACCCTTGACAATGTTTTATCGAGGCCATCAAGCACTTTTTGTATGATAAGCACCGGCTCACCTTTTGTATCTTTTCCTACAACTGAACGCATTTGAGTTGCAGCTTTCTCAAGTTTAGGCACTGCTCCCTTTACAGTCAGCTGACTCTGCAATGCAGGGTTTTTGTGAGCATTGAGTGTTTCTCTCTCATCCCAGTTTTCTCTCTCCCCAAATCTCCAACCCTGGAATTCTCACTGTGCCTGGTTTTCCGCCTCCCGTGCCTTGCTGCAGGCCTGACTCCATCCTGTTAGCTGGCCCTGCTCTCCTTTTCTTGTCTCAAGAGATTAGAACTCCTGACTTGTCATCTCACCTGTTTCCTTGCTGGCACCTCTACTCCCAGCACCCAAACCTTAGTTCCACAGCAACCCAAAGATTTCAGTATCTCCACTGTCTTAACTGGTAAGGCAAGTTTGGCCTGGAGAAATCGCCCAACTCCGTACTTTAAAAATTCCCACAGGAGCTAGGTGCTGGGTGTGAGTCCACAACACTATGCTGTAGGTAGGTGTTCTGCGTGCTTGACATTTCCAGCATTAGAGTGGTACGAGCACCCGCTCTACGTCCTGGTTCTGCAACTTAGTAGCTGTCCACCCAGGCAAGATCTTAACCTCTCCATGTTCTACTCATTTCAGTTTTTCATTAGGACAGTTTCTAGAGGAATTTAGCAAGCTACATGTGTAAAATAATTTTAAGAATGCTTAGAACATAAAAACAGAGAGTGGCCAAAGCACATTAAGTTTTTTTTTGTTATTGTTTTGCTTTGCTTATTTGTTTGTTTGTAACAAGAATTAAACCCAGGACCTTGCACGTGCCAGGCAAGCAGTTATTCCTGAGCGATCTCCCTGGTCTAACACCTTAGTATTCTGTAGAGAGAACTGAGCTCTTTGGAGTTCCCGTCCACCTCTTTCACCTTCTTCCTCATACCTGCTCACATCTGCAGACACCCATATCTCATTTTTCCCTGGCTCAAAGGCTGATGAAATATTACAAAATAAGTCAACTCTCTGATTAATACTCCTTCGTTGCTTTTTGTTTTTACAATACTGAGAATTGAACTTAAGGACTTCATACCAACCTGCATTCCCTAACCCTTTCTATTTCTTTTTTATTTTGAGACAGAACTCAACATCTATGTGTGTCTTCCTAAGACACTGTTACCTGGGATGAGCTCAAGCCTTGGATTTCCATGCCTCAGCCTCCCAAGAGTACTCAAATTGTAAGTGTGCACTACTCTTTTCTACATTGTGAACTGAGATTTTTTGTAGGTCTCTCATAGCCTACGCACGTATTGAAATCAAAGCAGAGGAAGAATGCAAGGCATACAAGAAAAGAAAAACCCAGAGGAACTCAATTTTAGCATGCAAAGCAGAAGAAATGAACCATATGGAAATTATAGCAAGTTCCATAGTGAGGCCAAGTATCACTCAAATGCCACAATGTTCAGCGTAAACACAACACACACCTAGGATGGCACTCAGGAGCTATACAGTGATGCTGACATCAGCACGACAGCTCCTGCCTTCACAGTGGCCCTCCAGCACACAGCTAGATAACTAGAGAATAAAAAAGGTTCGATAGGGCCAGCCTGATAGCTCAGCAGACTAAAGAGGCTGCTGAGGCAGAGCACGGCAGTGGGGGTTCGATTCTCAGCCTGCTGTGCTGGCCCTGTCTCCGGGGGCTCACTGAAGTGGCCATTGAGACTGGGTGTGGTGGCACATGCCTGTAATCCTAGCACTTAGGAGGCTGAAAACAGGGGAATCACTATGAGTCTTATCTATGTAGTGAGACCCTGTGGACACTGTAGACCCTGTCCTAAACACAGAAAAAAAAAAAAAATGGTCCAGTGATTGAGACATGCCCCGGCAATGATGTGAGCACAGTTCTCTCGCCTTCTCGCCTTCTGTTCTCCACTCTTTGGCCCATGGCCTAACTCACTCTCCCCCACATAACTGCATCTAGACCGGTGATTTCAAGTGATCCCACTAATAATTGATGTTCATAATGTGAACTTCTTACCCAGCATATCAAACTTCCTACCCGAAATCTCTACACCTACTCTAATTGGGTAACGAGCATCAGGAACATAAGTATAAAGACCAGTCTCACCACAGTCCTTTCCCTGTAGTCCTTATTTCCCATCTGTACCTCTTCTCTAGTCACCTTCTGGAGCATTTCTTTAAACTTCATTCAAAAGCTAATTCACCAAACCAAATCACATCCAACTACTCTGTTCCCAGGCAAAAATGAAAGACCTTAGTGTCATACCTAAGACTGTAAGTGCCCAGTGGTGGCAAATCTATGGCATGTGTGCTGTGGTAGGCTTGCAAAGGGCTCTCTTGCTGGCACATGAACCCACACCACTTTAACCAGATCTTAAAGTGGGCAGCTGAAATATTTTTCGAATCTCAAAACATATTTAGGAAATTCTGCAACACTTGTAGACAATCCTACAAGCCTTCAGGAAACCTGCTAGAAATTTTCTAGCGTCATAGCTGTGGCAAAGATTTCCACGCATCCATAAAATGAACCCTGTGATTTCTTATTTCTCCAGATAGAGCTAAATTGGAAGAATGTGAGCTTTCCTGCTCACACTGGTGAGATTTTGGAAATCTGGAAAGGAAGTTATTGGAATTTCAGGAAAGCGCTATCTGCAGTGATTCTCTAACCTCCAAGCAACGTGTGAGAAGATGGAGTGGGAAGGGACGGCAACGAGCAGTTCTGCCGGCATTCTGCAAACCAAGCCCTGAAGAAGTGGCCCGCTCTGCCAAGCCATCTGAAGCCGATGCAAGCACTTGGGCTGCTTTGCTCACTGAGTTTGGGTCATCTTAGGCTTGTGAGCAGCTGTTCTCAGCTTTCAATTATACCAAATCTGATAAAAGAAACAGACTAACAGATGACCAGAGTGCTGCATGCATTGTTTTCAGACTAACAAAGTAGGAGCCAAGGTTTGACAGATTATTAGCATGAGTACAACAGCAGAGACCACACTCATTGTGCACATGCCTGCCAAATGCAAGCTTTCACCTTTCAGTTAAAAGCTGTTTGGATCACTGAAAGCTCTGTCCTTGTGTTTTTTCTCTTAAGACAAAAGATGTTAACCTATGAGTTGTTTTCCTAAGTTAAAACTTCAGTATTCTCATTTCATTGCAACGCAGACACTGTGCAATAGATAAGTGGATTTCGAGTTGCAGTCTGAGCACTTGGTCTCTAAAAGTTTTGCCATTGTTGCTCAGGCCTTTGCCCTATGTTTGATCTCCTCTGGCACCCTAGCTAGATGTCAGCCTTGTGCTACCGTCATCGAGAACCAGCAGTACTTTCCATCACAGTGCATCTTTCCACCCAGTGCCTTTGTACACCATGTTCCTGCTGCCTAGAATGTTAATATGAATCTCAACATGTCCTTAGTGGTTTAGCTAACCTGGGCAGTCATAGGTATTTCTGCATCTGAGCTCTTTTCACAGGTAGTCACTACAGTGGTTCTTTATACACAAACCTGTCCTCCCTAGGAGATGGAGCCAGGAAGGACTCTCCCAGAGCCTTCAGTGCTAGCTGCTAGACATTTCTGTAGTAAGTAAACATTTGCCTGCTATAGAGGTGGATTCATCAAGGATCTTTAACACTGTTTAATTGGAGCATTTTTATTAGACTTTAGAGATAACAAGTTCCATTTTCATTTAACCAAATCTCAGCTTCTGCTTAAAACTATTAAAAGTAAACTGAACCTTTACCTTAATTCACCCTGCCCTTAACTTGGCCAACTAAGTCCACTAAGATTCTAGAAAGAAAGCAGAACAGGCCAGGAAGAATCTGAGACAGAAGGCTGAGATCATTTGCTATTCAGTATCATTTGAAATTTTAGTGAGGCCTTCATCTTTAATAAGATTAGAAGATGTAGGCTGGCCAGATAGCTCAGTGGATTAAGATGCCTGCTTAGGAAGATGCAGAGACTGGGGTTCGATTCCTGGCCTGCCTTGCTAGCCCTGCCCCCGGGGTGCCCTGATACAGTGATTGAGACTGGGTGTGGTGGTGCGCACCTGTAACACCAGTGCTTGGGATGCTGGAAGCAGGAGGGTCACTATGAGTCTAATCTGTGTAATGAGGCTCGGTAGATCCTGTACTAAATACATAAAAAAAAAAAGATTAGAAGATGTGGCTCTCTGTCTTTTCCTACTGTATTTGAGGTGAAAAGATAGATAAGTCTGCCTAGAGGGGTAAAAAAGAAATTTTAAAGATATGTAGGGTTTAATCTTTGACAAGATGGCCAGTTCCTTTTTCATGATTAAGCAACTATTAAGTAACACTCTGACTACCAAGTAAAATACTTTGCATAATTACCTTATTTATGTGCATTTATTTATCTGTTACCTAAGGACTTTGGCTTTCTCTGAGAGTGTTTGTGAGCTTTTAAGTTTAGTTAATAAGTTGTTGCCTCTGACCTTCGTGACTTAAACTTCCCTACAGCAGGTTAGCACTGGGGGTGGGGTCTGCGCTAGCAAAACCCAAGGTCACAGGTCCAGGTAGAGAGGGAATTTGGCCCTGGACTGCCACGAGAACACAACCAGAATTCGGCAGCCTGCTCTAACTGCACAAGGGAGAAGAACTAAGACATGGGGTTAGAGTCTGGGTTTTAAAAGTCAAAAAGCCACGGTATTTCTTTTTACTTCTTAAAAATATACTTAGTACAGGGTCTATAGGGTCCCACTACACAGATTAGACTCATAGAGATTCTCCTGTTTTCAGCTTCCCAAGAGCTGGGATTACAGGTGTGCGCCACCACGTCCTGTCTTAATCGACATCTCAGTGTACCCTGGGGCGGTGTCAGCACAGCACACTGGGAATCGAACCTCCAGCCCCTGCATCTGCCTAAGTAGGTGCTTTAATCCACTGACCTATCTTGCTGGCCCAGCCACAGCCTTTCTTCATGAACCATTTTATTTTATTTTATTTTATTTTGTGTGTGTGTGTGTATCATATGTACAAATCTGTAATCAATTCAGAGTACTTGCATAATATTTGAATTGGTTAATATATACAAAGATATCAACTAAGAAAAAATTTCCATGGCAGTGAAGAATTACTAAGAATAAAACATCACATAAATACTGGAATGACAAATATATGACTAGAACTTCTAACAGTTTAGGGATAGTATATCGCACAATGTTCTCATATGTTGTGCCTACAGACAGTGTCCATGATGCTTACTGGTGGCCAGGCGTCACTTGTGAGACTGAGCTGCTGCTATTTCCTTGATATCTACCCTTAGACCCAGACAGAATCATGACCCATCAGGCGTGGGAGAAGTCTATTTGTAGAATATGTGGATGGAAATATTTTGCTGCTGTATATAAAAGAGTAGTTGAAAGACTGCTGTTGTATACCCCTTTTTCTCCTGTGTTTAATTGTTTTCCATATTTCGTGGGTTCTTCCCATTTTCTTTCATGAAGTTGTGGTCATTTTGATCCCTCTCTAGAATATCTTTTAGCAAACTGTGTAGGGTTGGCTTTGTCATCGTGAAATTCTTTAGCTGTTCTTTGTCATAGAAGTA